>FIZR01002959.1:0-15840 GCA_900060175.1 Ferrisia virgata
GGACGTTCCTATTAAAATTAAGAGCTCATACGTGGAGAGAATTTTTTTCAGGTGTCTACCAACCAGTTTTTCAGGGTACCAAGTGGAAAAAAAAAATAGTCGTTTTTTTTGACCCATCCTAGTGAACAAACTCTAAAGAACAAAAGAAAACCCATCCAAAAAATCACATTTTCGGGCTGTGAAGGAGCGCCATGAGTCTGGAAAGTCGAAATGTCCAAAAGGCACACGCATGGCCCGTAACTAAGTCTACGTACCAAATTTCAACTTCCTAGCTCAATTTGAAGAGGATATATAGGAAGAATAGCCTTTTATTTAAGGTCAAAAAGGAGAAAAACCCTGATATCCAGTCTCCTAATTGATTTATTGACCGGATTTTTGAATATGTTGCACAACTTCGGACTGTCTATCGATTGGCTCAGAAAAAAAAACAATTTTTTCAGTTTTTGCCCCTCTGCACCCCCCCCCCCCTAATTAGGGCACAGCTGAATTTCGATCCGAGTTTTATCACAAGTCCAGAATATCAAAGGGCTTGCCAATCGAAGCCCATTCCTCAAATTTTATCGATTTTGGTCCGTATCAAGCGAAGCGAATAATTCGTTGGTGGGGGGAGGAGGGGGTCAAAATAAATATCTGACATTGCAAAAAATGGTCGTAATGTTTTTCTAGGGCATTGAAATAAATTTCGTTGATATTCCCCCTCTTGTCAGCGGTAGGTCGATAGACCCTAATAGGCTGATTTCCATTGACAATATGACATAGAAAATTAAGCTAAAAAATACATTTAGCTATTTGGAAATACCACCGTATGAAGACTTGAATCCGTAATACGAGTACTTTCATCAAGGGCCAATTAACTCGAAGAAATTACTCGAGGAAAAAAATCAAAAAAAGAAAAAAAAAACTCGAAACGACATTTTCTCTAAGAAAGCAACGGTATTCCGATTCATTTGCATGGAAATTCATTCGCCGATAGCAATTTACCGTAAAAATATTCCATTTATTGTAACTAGTGCAATTAAGGCATAGTTCTTCGAGTACCATTGCAATAAATTATGTCGCTAATTTCAACTCTTCGTAATTACATTTACCCGCGCAGTGAATTAAACTAAAGAAATTATAATCGTACGCAAATTCATTACAAGAAATACAAAAAAGTAAAACATTACCGTACATTTACGTAATTACCAAAAATTACCGTAATTGGATACCATCTACGATGATTTACCGTAAAATACCGCAATCGAATACCATTTACGTACTTATTTTCGTAAATGACTGTAATTACATCGTCGTTGAAAAGTTTTGAATGATGGAATACGTCACATTAATATAAATTACTGTACGGCTTTTATATGGATGGTAATTACGGTGAAATTACGAGTTGATGCGACGCACTTCATCTTGGATAATTTTTCTAACACGCTGTAATTACAGTCATTTATGGAAATAATTACGTAAATGTTATCAGATTACGGTAAATTACGGTAAATTACCGCAAATAAAATCCAATTACGGTAATTTACAACTTATTGTGATTATATTTACCCAAGAAATGAATTAAAATCAAAAAACAAAAACATGGAAAATTACAGTAAAATTACGTAATTACTGTAAATTACCATAGTTTACTGTACATTATCGCAATCGGGTACCATTTACATAATTATTTTCGTAAATCACTGTAATTAAAATAGTTTGGAAAAATTTTGAAAGATGGAATACTTTACATCTTCATATTTATAATTACTGTATTGTAACATGGATGGTAATTACGGTAAAATTACGTAATTTTATGTTACCACAGTGAAGCTATCTTAGCGTAATAAACGAGCAAATGTGATTTTAGCCGATTGATCGATAAGAAGTAAATAATTGCGGGTAAGATAATCCTGGTAAATTTGTAAAATTACCATAATTTATCAAAAACTATCAGATTTTAAGTACCTAAATCACTTATGAAATGTGAACTGACTGAATATTGTTTTAAAAAATTGTGTTTAATTACTCAAATCATGAGTCAAGCCTGTGATCATATTAATAGGGGAATCGAGGAACCAAATTTGAGGCACACAATTACCGCGCAAAACAAAAATTTCTGATAGAATAGGAGTATCGCGTAAAGGTTACTGGTATATTGCGTATTTTCTCAGTAAGTGAAACCCTAATTACCATAATTACCTGTGAATTACTTTTTTACCCATAAATTACTGTAATTACAAGATAATTATCAAAATTCAAAATAGGTTATCGTTTTTAAAAACTTACAATTATCTGAGAAAATAATCTGTACATAACCTAAATTTAGGTAATTTACAAGTTATTTTGGTAATTACGATAATTATCAGCCAATTTAGGTAATTCTGATAATTTTCAATTAACTTTAATTATTTTGGTGATCTGTTGTTAATCTCGGTAAATTGGGTAATTACAGTAATTTTGGTAATTGCCTTGTAATTACGGTAATTTTCTTGTAATTACAGTTATTTTGGTAATTGTTTTGTAATTACGGTATTTTTAGGCAAGTTTCAGCAAATTATTAGTCATTTCGGTCATTTCCTGGTATTTTTTAGTAATTCAGGTATGTTTGGTACAACTAGATTAAAACAGTAGTCTTCTATTGTAGTGACTTGAAGAATATTTTGTAAAATGAAAGAATTGTTAAATAAATGGAATTTAAAAAAGATTCAAAAAGGTTCAGTGGAGTGAATAGCTCAACTCTCAAAAAGGTATATCTCAGATCCTCACAAAATTTACACACCAGAGAATATATTCCGAAAACATATAAGCACAAATATAACTAAATTCTATCTTGTAGCTAGCGGAGGACAACTTTCTAAAAAAAAAGTTAAAAAGAAAAAAATATCTCGATGCGATGAAATAATGAAAAAACGTGTACTACACGATTAAGTATAGAAATTAACACGGTTAAAAAAAAAGAAAGGGAGTGAAAAAAACATTAACGGTGAATCTACAAGATGTATTTGTTCGTTATACTGTTTAAAAGATAAATAAGGCGGACTCGTCATGCGTAAGGTATTGAGTTAATGGTAAAGTTTGACGTAAACACGATGTGTAATATGCTTTTTACCACACCCGTTGTTCCGAAAATCAAATAAACTCTCATAAAAGGTAATCACCGACGCATATGTGGTGCGAAATTTCGCACACGTAGGGGCCAGCCACATAACGAGCGCATACTCGATGGTTGTCGTGTACTTTTTCAAAATATAGGGGAAAGTATCGACAAGTCTTTGCAAAACTTTCTACCGAACAAGGGTAAAAATTAATTTATGAATTCATAACGTTGGTCGACGTGTTCGAAATGTTAACGAAAAAAACCACCAAAAAAAGAAAAAGAAAGAAATAATAAAAAGTAAAAATTAAAATTAAACAAAAAAAAAGAAAGAAAGAAAGAAGCAAGATACAACGAGTATAAGACCCTATCTCATCTCAGTGTTGCGTTAATTAAAAGAGTAAATAAATTCAAAAGAAACTACTACATCTTTTTCGATTAGAATACAAATTTTTCCAAATTCGATGGTGTCGAAGGACAGGAGAAAAATTCTACGGATCAACTCGGTTTTCGACGATACCAGGCAGAAAGAAAATGATACACCGCGTAGGAGGTTATCGATGAAATCATGGCATCGACAGCTTTTGCACACGCACGCGAGCACGTAGCAGACGCAGTCATGAAAATTCATGGCGTAAAATTAGAAGGCTTTGTTGCAAATTATCGATATACGATGGGAAATATTTAACAATACGATTAACAAGAGAGAAGAAGAAGAAGAAATCGGCGAAATGTAAACAAATTAGAAATCCAGAGGATGGGTTTAACTAAAGGTTGGCTGCTCGGTGCTTCGTTCTCGTTGCCTACCATCAACATTCAACATGGCACAGAAAAGACAAGAATCGAGTAAACAATTTGCCATTAATTGACATCGCGCAGGGGGCAGTATTGAGATGAATTCGAGAGACGGAGACAAAAAGATGGAACGTACTGGCTGCTCCATTACGTATCGTAACTCTCATCCCAGCGGCAGGCTATTCAAAATCATTCACCTACGCGAGCGAAATACGTGCCCAAATTAATGAAGTGATGGTGCTTTTATGAAATCCCAAGATGACAGTGTAGGTTTTAAATGAGCTCTCTTGCCTGTTCTTCTCGTTTTATACCCTCTACATTTCATTCCTTTTCGTCGATTTCCGTACGATTCCAAAACGATTTTACTTCGCTCGATATTCGAACGATGGCTTGAATTTTAAATATAATTAACGCGTTTATGGTCCACGGTTTCTGAAGGTAGAAGAGACCAACTTGTTTCATATGTGGATATCTGGCCAGTTGTAAATATAGCACAGGCTTTTTAGCTTTGAACCCGAACAAAATTTACCGAAAGCGGAAATACTGAATTTCAACATTCCCGAACTTCCCCAAAGCCCATGTATATTTTTACCTCCTTTTATGAGGCAAGGGTGTGCAAACTTTGGTTTTTCGGAAATAACTTCTTAAATAACGCACTTACGAAAAAAATGTTGAAACAAAAGTTATAGAGCACCAAAATACAAACATTTTTACTCCTTAAACTTTTTCTCCTAGGAGGTTTTGGAGGAGCGTTTAGGAGTGGTCGTTTTGCATAGTGCATACTTCTCACTTCAATGTAACATAAGAAAAATGCGAGAACAACTTTTTTTTCTCAAAGTAGGAGGGAAGGGGTGGGGTGGTCGTGAGACTTCGGCTGAAAAAGTCGAAAATTTCTCAGAGCGTAGATCGGTTACAATAAAAAATTCGAAAAATTGGTTCAAACCAACGTTGTAGAGTCATGAAGAAGAGCTATGAAGAAAACAAAAAAAAAAAAAATATTGGAAAATCTCTCTTTAGTTAAATAATTTGAGCCTCCCCAAGGGAAGCTCAATTCGGGTCCGAAGTTGAAATTGCTGTGAAAATGTATTCAGCGCTTACAAAAATCACAGAATTCAGTTAATTAGATTTTCAGGTGGCTGGAATTTATGTCTGTCTCTCACTAGTGTAACGCAATTAATGAGAGAATTTTCTAGCATAATTTTTTGTTTTCTTCAGAGCTCTCCCCTACCCCCAATGACCATCGTACTGAAAAAGTAAAAAAATGAAAATGTTCGTCTTTTGATGCTCTAAAACGTTTGTTTGAACCAATTTTTCGAATTTTTTTTTGTAACCGATCTACGTTTGGAGAATGTTGCAACTTTTTCAGTAGGAGCCTCACCCTCCCCTCCATTTTGAGAAAACGGATTATTTTCGCATTTTCTTGTTTAACATACCAGTGGAAAGTACTATGCAAAACAACCACTCCTAAACGTGAAGCAGGCTGATTTTTGAAAACTATTTATATCTTACAAGGGACCGGTCAGAAGTGTAAAGAACGGATTTGTTGAGAGGTTGCCTACTTGATATTCCAGATGAGGTAAGCAACTCATTCGATAAAGGGTTGGTTTTTGAGTAACAGTGTTAACAAGTGTGGAAATTTTAAATTTTCGACAATTCATAAAAAATCAAACAATGCAACTAAAAAATAATACTCTTCAAGACGAACAAAAAAAATTATGTAGACCAACTTCGTACATTGCAGTGGAAATGAGATATGAATTTTTAAAAAATCCAAAAATTTCAAAAATTCTTTAAAAAATTAAAAATTGCACTCTGCAACATGAAAACTGAAGCATTCAATAAATAATAGTCATGGTTGCTATAGTAATGAGGTATGAATTTTTTAAACAATGCTTCAGTTTTCATGTTACAGGGTACAATTTTTAATTTTTTTGAGAATTTTTGAAATTTTGAAAATTTTGAATTTTTCAAAAATTTATATCTCATTTCACTACAACGTAAAAAGTTGGTCTATATAACTTTTTTTGTTCGTCTTGGAGAGTACTATTTTTTAGTGGCATTGATTTTTGTAAAAACTCAAAATTTGATTTTTTATGATTTTTCGAAAATTTAAGATTTTTAAACTTGGCAACATTGTTACTAGAAAACCAAGCGTAATGGCCATTTTTTGGTGATGTACAAGTTTGGTTTCAATATTTTATCGTAAGTGTGTGCTATTTAAGAAGTTATTGCCGAAAATCCAAAATTTTCACCCACTCGCCTATCAAAATGGGGTCAAAATAGGCATGGATTACAGGTATGTTTGGGAATATTTAAATATAATACATACCCCACAGTACCGTGTACACGGTCGATTGACTGAAAAATTTTTATTTCAGGAATTTTCCAATCCTCCCTCCTACCACCATCCAATTTTCAAAAATTTCACCAAAGCTGTTCCTTATCTGAAGAATTTGAAAATTTAGCGTACAAAATCTAAAAAAAAAAAATTAGTTTGATTTGAAAAAAATCATCTCTTTACAATGTTTTTTTCCTAATCAGCATTGAGGATGCGAAGGGTTCAATGGGGCTAAAAAGTCAAAACCTACAACAAACACATCTACGATTCTTACTGACTGTATATACCTAATTTCAACTTCCTAGCACAAATTGGAAGGGGAGTTTAGCGAGTATAAACATTATAAATTAGAAAAAACGACCAAAAAACCATAAATTCAAAACTGCGAGGGGGTGCAATGAGGTTGAAAAGTCGAGCCCTCCAAAAGGCACATCTACGGTTCGTTCTGAATTTATATATCAAATTTCAGCTTCTTAGCTCTATTTGAAGGAGAGTTATGCGAGGAATACGCTCAAAAAACTCAAAAAATGAGAAAACCTGACCAAAAAAATCACATTTTTGTGGCTGCGAGAGGGGGGGGGGTCCAAATGAAGCTGAAAAGTCGGGACACTCGAAAGACACATATAGGGCGCTTACTGAATGTACATACGAAATTTCAACTTCTTAGCTCATTTTGGAGAGGAGGGAGAAACAGACCTTTTTCAAGGTCAAAATGGGGGGAAACCCTCATATCTCCTCTCTTGATTGACCTAGATCGTTGAGTTTTAGATATGTTACACAACTTTGGATTCTCTATCGATTGATTTAAAAAGAAACAAATTTTGTGTTTTTGGTCCCTCAGCACAAACCCCTCCCCTAAAACGGGGCAAAAGTGAATTTTGACCCAAGGTCATCCCCACTCATGTATATCTAATTTGCTGCCAAACTGAGCCGTTTGACCGAATTAGAGTGATTTTGATCCGTATCGAGCAGAATAAATGATTTTAATGTTCGGGGGAGTGAAATAAAAAAATAAAAATAAATATCTGACGTGGACAAAAATTGTCTTAATGATCTTCTAGGATCCCAAAACGGATTTTCTTGATATCCTCTCCCTCACCTCCGCCGGTCAACAGACTGAAATAACCTGGTTTTCATTGACAATATGCCATAGAAAATCATACTAAAAAACATACACATATAAGTATCGGTAATTTTCAAAAAATGGTCAAAACGTACTTTTAGGGCCACGAACCAAATAATGTAAAATATTTTTCAAATTTCAATCGCGTTTCCACGATGAATTACGATGCCTAACCCATTGACCGAATTCCGATCAAATAATAAGATTAGTTTCTGGATACGTAATACGTACCATTCGAATAATATTTTTGGTAATTTTTTGAAATTTTTCCAACGTGTTTACCTCACTCGAATAAACTTGGGCTTTCTTTTACACTTTATTTTACCGCTGTAAGTAAAGGTACTTTGTGGAGGAACATCCCTATTCACGTAGGTGAATATCGCTTCTGGCTATTTTTTTCCCCTCCTCAACACCTCGTGTCACGTTTCTAGGTACGTAGAAGTGCTGCGTGCAACTACTCCACGTGTAGCTGGTTGCATATCATCAATTTTACAGGCACTATTACCATAATACGTATTCGTTACATACGTATCTACAATTGTAGAAACTTAAATCGAGCCGAGTCGACGTAAAAATAGGCAACAATACGAGAATTCGTGTATGGCACATTGCCTATCCAATAACTATACGGCTTTGTAACATAAGCGGGAATTTTTCCTCACCGATACGCTCCCCCCCCCCCCCCGTCACTCTTTCTCGTTCGTTGTTTCGTTGATGCGAGAAAGAAGGAGAAAAAAAAAACACATCCGAATGGTTTATATTTTTTTTATTGGTAAATCAACTTGTTTCGCTATTATGGAAATAATAAGCGAAAAATTATCGATAATTCGATAACGAGTGTTTGGTAATAAGAGAATATTTTGTCGAGCGAGTAGAGTGGCGGCGAGGAAGAGGTGTACGTCGTCTCCGGGTCGCGTTGGCGTACAGATCGGGCAGGGGGTGCGGTGCGGTGCGATTCGGTTTGGTCTAAAATAAACATAGGGTTTGCACCCCTAGCAACGAAGCGCGAATAATCCGACAGAAAATCTATTCGAATTCAATTTAAGCCGGCGGCGGGCGACTCGACTTGAAGTGGTAAAAATTAAACGTAGAATTTGTAACTGGAACTTACCATACTTTACTCGGGTATTATATAGTTTCATACACGAGGAGTCAATTTCTACGGCGACAATTAAAATAGCCTAGATAGGCGTAGTAAGAAGGGATGGATTAAGGAGTGATATCTATTCTTCGTACATAAAGCTACACCCATACGAAACTCTCAACATCAGATATTAATTCGCATCATCGGGAGAAACAATATTTTATTATATACGAGAAGGTAAAACAACAACCACTAAAAGCACAGATGATGGAGAGAGTACAAGAAGATGGTGTAGCTGTATTAAAAGTTATACACGAGTGTTTCGTCAACACCTCATTCATTCTCGGATGGTCGAGGAAAGATGGCGTTGCGATAGGATGGAATTTTGAACCGCGAACATATTCGACAACAAACTCTCAACAACGATGATTATTTCACGTCGAACAATTTATCTCACCGGCGCTTGTGGGGGCCATCTGTTGTTGTACTAATTCGTTCGCTCAACGATCATTATCTTTATGGAAGAGTTGGCTATTACCAACAAACAAGGTAATTTATCGACAACCATCATCGCGTAAGAATGGAAAAGTACACAGTCTACGAGTCTAGATAAGGAGGCGATTTGATGGAAACGTGTAATTACCAAGTATTCGAATTAATTTCCGTTGATCGTGGTTTAAAAACGAGTCAAAGTTGGAAGAATTCACTATTTAAAGGATCTATCGTAGGTCTATGCATTATTGTCAGCGAAAATCAGACTATTACAGACCATCATCCTAAAGTGGATAAGAGGGGTAATATCAACAAAATCTTGTTTTGGGTTCCTAGATGACCATTAAGACTATTTTTGAGCCTGTCAAATAATTATTTTCATTGAAAAAATTTTTTCCCTCCGAAGACTGATATCATTTACACGGCTCGATCACTTGATACCTGCCTCTGTCAGTAAGCTTAGACTGACAGAGAAGGGGATCTTGGGTGAAAATTCACTCAGGCTCAAATTTAAAGGAGAATTGTTCGTTTTTGAACCAATCGATAGATAAGCGCAAATGTTGTATCGCATGTTCAAAAATCAGCCTTGTGTGTCAATTAAGAGGGGAGATATGAGGAAGTTTCTCTTTTTTTGGTATGTAGATTTAGCAAGGATTCCGGATGTGTCTTTTGGTGGTTTCAACTTTCCAGCACGATTAGAGCCCCCAAAAAAGCAGTTTTTTTAGGAATTTTCTTTTCGTTTCTAAATTTATTTTTCCCATATCTCCCTCCCCCCCCCCCATAAATTGAGATAACTGGCTGAAATTTGGCTTACACATTTGAATTTAAATTGATTTATTATTCTTATATTATTCGAATTATCATTTAATATTTTTAGAGTGATTTTCTATGTAATACTTGGAACTCTTTGCACGAAAAAAGTAAGCATAAAAGAACTTAAATTTTTATACTTTAAATGTAAATGGTATAACTTTTTTTTTATTTTTCATTTAATACTCGTCACTTGGAAAATTTTCTTCTTTATTTTTAGCGAAATTGGGTAAAATCCACCGGGGTCAAGATCAACTAATTTTTCTCGACAGTTTGATCTGAAATCTTAAAATCAAGTCAGGATCATACTCAACTTTTGACGGGACAACTGATGACATTTCAACTCAAAATCATAAAATCAACCGGGGTCAAGGTCAACTAATTTTCCTCAACATTTCAACTCAAAATTATAAAATCAATTTAAAGTCAAAACCCACTGTTTGGACGACTGAACTTCAAACATCTCTAATTGTCCTCCGCATTTCCACTTAAAATCATAAAATAAGTCCACAGGACTGACATCTGTAATTTTTCTCAAAATTTAAACTTGAAATCATAAGTCAATCTTTCATAAAATAAGTCCACTGATGTCACATCTGCAATTTTTCTCAAAATGTCAACTTGAAATTATAAAATAAGTGCACTGATGCCATTCCAGGCCATAAAAATTTTTCCATTGATGGCAGTTTAATGATGACGTCACACTGTCGATGGTCCATCAATAACATCTCTAATTTTCCTCGATATTTCAATCTAAAATCATAACATCAATCTTTCGTAAAATAAGTCCACTGATGACAGTCCAATGCTGACGTCACACTGTTGACGGTCCACTAATGTCACCTAATGATGACGGTCAATTGTTGACGATTTTTCCAGAATGCGCTATTAAACATCTTTTGATGTTAATATTGTGAATAAAAACTAGGTTAATTCATTTCGTGGTCTTCGAAGATCTTTAGGATCAATTTTGTCTATGTCAGATATTTTTTATATCACTAACCCTCTCCCCACCCCCATAAACTATTTTTTCAGCTCAACACTAACCAAATCCGATCAAATTTCGAGAACAGGCTTCAATTAACCATGGATTTGATATTCTGAGGTAAAGATGAACTCGGGTCAAAATTCAGTTGGGCCCAAATTTAGAGGAGGGGCGCTGAGGGGTTAAAATCGCAAAAATTGTCCATTTTTTGAGCTAATCGATAGAAAATTCATATTTGGATGACATATTAAGAAATCAGCCTCCTAGGTCGATTAGGAAGGGAGTATATCTCCTCTCCAAATTAAGGCAGGGGACGGAAATTCGGTAGGTACACTTAGCAGGGTCCTTTATGTGCCTTTCGGGGGTTCCGATTTTTCACCCTTATTGCTTCTCTTCACAGCTTCAAACATGTAGTTTTTTGGTCGATTTTTCTTATCGTTTGAGTTTGTTCATCGCATAACACCCCTCCAAATTGGACTAGGAAGTTGAAATTTGGTATGCAGGAGCTAGATGAACTTTTTGAGTGGTGTCGACTTTTCAACCCAATTGCACCCCGTTCCCCACCATCATCATTGATTAGGAAACGAGTGACCACTACTGCGATCATTGGGGTTTCTTTTTTTTTTTTTTTGTTTCTTCATTTGTTTTTTAACGTCCTATTTTTTTGAAATTTTCACCATTTCACCATTCGTTCAGATCATCAGTTCTCACAGCTGATTATATTTTGGGACCAAATGGTCCATTAAGGACCGAGATATTAACTTTCAAAGTGTTCAAATTGGACTATTTCCTTCTCAAACTAATACATTTCCATGGAAATATTTTTTCATTTTCGATTTTAACGCGTTGATAACGTCATCAAAAGCGTAGTTCAATAAACATTCGACTTATAATCAGAATATCGATAAAATTTATTTATTTCCGTGATAAGTTTACGTTCATCGGAAGAAATTTCGATTTTCACATTTTACAACGTGTTCTCTAGAGATAAGCATTAGACATGTACTCGAAAATTCCCATTTTTTCAGTCTATTTCTTCATTTATATATTTTCTAACGCGGTAACTCGAGTAAAAATAGTCCGATTTTCTTGAAATTTTCACCATAGCATCGTGTCAACAGACCATTAGAGATTAAATGATCCATTAGTCAACAAATAGTCCATTACGGACCGAATATTATTTTTCAAGGTCTCAATTGGACCACTTCCCCATTAGATTTTAGGATGAATTTTCTCTTTCATCAGGAGATAAACATATTATAAATTTTAAATTCATGGGATGAAATTTTTTTTCTTTTCAACACAAAGTTCGCTCGTGCCATACTCTAGTATCTCTAATTATCAATTTACTCGACTCCCAATATGCTCGGATCAGTAGAGGACTAAATACATGTGAAGACAGACGAGTCTGGGTTAAAATTCAGTTATGCTCAAATTTTGAGAATAGAAGCTGATCGAGGACTGAAACCGAAAAAAATCCAATTTTTAAATCAATCGATCGGGAATTAAATGTTGTAAAACATATCAAAAAATTACACCCCCCTCCCCCCACCCCATCAAAACAGTAAAGTAGGAAGCAAGATATGAGAATTTTCTCCTCTGCTGACCTTGAAATAGGGTCGCTTCTCTCATATCTACCTTCCATGTTGAATTGGTGTGGGGTGATGTGGATCGTTGAAATTTCGTGTATAGTTCTAGAAGTGGACTTATACGTGCCTTTGGGAGGACTTCGAGTTTACAAACCAATTTTACCTCCCCCTCCCCCCAATCTCCGACTATATGCATGAAAAAAGTTTTTCGGGAAGGTTTTCTTCTTATTTTTCAAGTTTTTCTTTCCCATGTCCCCCTTCCAAATTGAGTTTAAATTTAGTTGGTAGGACGTAGTGTTTAGAACTCAGGTCCACTGCCCCCTGTCATAATTTCCAAAAAGTGGTATTTAGGCGATTTTTCTCATATTTGGAGTTTCTCTTTTCCACATCTTTTCTCCAAAAATTTATTATATAGACTTCGTAGGGGTTCTAAATGTGCCTCGTGTTAGTGTTTGATTTTTCGGCCGCATTTTAGCTCCTCAGAATGGTAGAAAAAAATTAGTTTTCGATAGCTTTTCTATCGATTGTTATAAAAACCGATAGTTTTTGCAAATTCACCGCTCTCTATTTTCCCCCAACGAAATATCCGAACAAAGGTACCAGAATTGTGTCTCTGGGTCATTTTCAATTATCCTCCTCTCGCATCGCCACCCACACAGGCAGTCAAATTTTCGCTTCAAACGAGTAACAAAAAAACAAAAATTTTTCAAAAAATAAAACGAAGAATTTCACAAAACATCGACACAGCAAATCTCGACGCGTTAGGTACACACCATACCCGGCTCGCACTGGAATTCGATTTGTGTTACTCATCGAACAAAAACCATTACGTACCTACCCATCATCTTACACGTACACCTACTCAGCTATCCTTCTTTTGTGAGAATTTCTTTCGCATTAAAATATTATTTAGTATAACAAATCGCGGAAAAAGGGGTAAGAAAACGCGCCGAGGCGAGAGATACAGAGCGAAAGAGCGATACGCCGAGAAAGCGAGACAGAAAGGAAAAAAACGCCCCGAAAGCTGAAGCCGAAAGTTTATAAAAGATTTGCGTTCGCGATATCGAAACATTTCTGAAAAATTCGCTCCAAGGTCTTTTTCGTGTTACCGGCGCATTTAACAATGTTCAGCGATCCGATACGCGATAAACTTTTCAGCACGGTTACAACCGATGTTGACGAGAATATCGACTTGTTAAACGAGCGCGAGCCTGCCTCCAGAGAGCAGAGAGAGAGAGCAGAGGGAGAGAGAGAGAGGCAGAGAGACAGAGATAGAAGATCGACTCGACTCGACGTACGAGCCCCGTTAGCTGGAGAGGTACCTTACCTTACCTTACCTACGACTTCGACGACCGGATCCTATACGCAGCTGTGCCGGGTACACGGAAGAGGGGGGGGGGGACGAAAGAAGATGATTTGAATACAATTAAAAACGTCGAAAATGTAGGTAGATAGGTGGATAGGTAGGTAGGTAGGTACGTCCGTCGCTCTCAAAGAATAGCTGCTACACTCATTAAATCCAGCATCGACGTTGGCAAGGTGCGGGGGCGACGGGTTCGCTGCAAAAAAATAAAAAAAAGAGACAGGAAAAAGGGTGAAACGTCAACTCGTCGTTTGTCGAGTCGTGTCGCGTCGCGTCGCGCAAAAGACCATCATCATCATCACCTTTTATCACTACGTTTAGCGTTTAGCTATTTTTAGCTCTTTCTGTCTGTCTCTGTCTTTGTCTCTCTATGGCTATCCTCGCTGGCGATGTTGTCGTCGTTGTCGTCGACATTGGGTCAAGTTATAATAATTTTTACAAGAGGTGCCTGCCCGCTACAAAAAGGGCAATAAAATGTGTGTCCAGTTCGTTCGAAAAGCACAACCATATACTCCCTCTCGCTGCAAAAGCGTCCAGCGGAGCACGATGATGACGAAACACAGCTACAGGATAAAGAAAAGAGGAAATATGCGTCCAGTAGAACATCGAACACACAGCATAGAGGTACGGTAACTGCTATGCAAGGGCGGAAAAAGAAACCCGAAAAAAAAAGAGAGGGAAAAAAATAGCCAAAGTGCGACAAAGAGGAGACGAAAAGAAAATACATCTGTTCGTTATTATAAGTATTTCATTTCCGTTTCAGCAGTAAAATAGACCGTTATCGAGGTCCGTCCTCGGCGTCCTCGTCGTCCTCGTCGTCCTCGTCGTCGTTAAGCATCATACGCAGCATACAGATTGCCCTCTCTACCCTCTCAAGCCTGCCGACAACAAAACATAGCTCGAATCTCAGTCACATTCCGGCTATAAAATTCTCTTCAATCAATATTTCACTAACTAAAGACGACGGTTTGTTATTTTACAATTTTTAAGGTCCCGAATGTGCGGTTATTTCGGGCTCGCAAACCGATCTAACCCCTTTTTAGGCCACCTCTTCCCGTAACCCAAAAATACAGACAAGGAAAAAGAAAGCGAAAAACACGTCGTAAATGTAATAGCGAATATCAAAAGCATCAAAGCGATTACTTTTTTTTCGCTTTGGCATTTTTTTTTTCTTTTCCCCGTTAAATATCGATATTTCGCGTTGGCCTTTTTTTTCCTTCTCTACTTTCTTCGTTTCGTTTTTCGATTCCCGAAGCGAGCTACGGATTTTACGAGCGTTTTTCAAAAAAAAAAAATAATAATAACATACTCGTAAGCTCCCCCCCCTCCCTCCCTCACCCCCGCCTTCCACTTGTGTTTCTTTGCAACGATATTAAAAAACGAGTGAATATTTACGAAAGTTCAACTAATTAGAACGTGACTGTATCAACACGCCGGAAAACGTTCTCAAATTAAAACTTTATTGAGTTTGTACGAAATGTATTACAACACCAACACCAACACCAACAACAACAGCGTCAAGTTCTAGCTATATACAGACGTTCGTATATGTATGTATGTGTATACCTTACAACAACTGGTGTTATTACTTCGCCAAGAACCCTTTTTTGCACAAACAGCCCTCTTTTTCATCCCTTCTACGATGATCATTTTGGCTCGAGGCTGTCGAAATTCGTACAGCTGGGTTCTTTTTTCCTCCTTATTGAATCATCGGGCCGTCTGTATTTTCGGATCAACATATTTTTGTAGCCGGAAAGTACCTTCTATTATTTTCCCTCTCACCTCTTCGTTGAAATGCCCTCCGTACTCAAATTTTTAAATGAACCTTCGCATAATTTTTTAGGAAAAACAATGAAAAATAATTCTCGAATTGCACCAAATTGTAGGAAAATTACGATCTTCGAAATATTTTTGGAGTATGCTAAAACCAGTATCGCTTTGAGATGCTTCTTCAGCCAGATTTTCGTGTAATATGATAATTATGTGCAATAGCAAGGGTGTGTGGGGGAGAGGGGGCTGTATTAGGGCTAAAACGTCGACACCATCAAAAGGCATATTTACAACGCAAACTAAATTCATACACCAAATATCAACTACCTAGCTCGATTGAGCGGATGGGCGATGTGCGAGGAACAAAATCAAAAAAAAAAAAAAAAAAAAAAAAAAAAAAAAAAAAAAAACATTTTTT
>FIZR01002966.1:11940-70423 GCA_900060175.1 Ferrisia virgata
GGGGGGGGGGGGGGGGGGGGGGGGGGGTAAATGAGTATTCAAAGGCATTTTCGAATTCCAAAAGTAACATTTCGTTGTTTATTATAACGTTAGCATCACTTTGAATCAACTCGATGGGTAATTATTTTCATCTGCTGCTATCCTTTAAGTGAAAAATTAACGATTTCTGGAAAGTTTTTTCGTTTAATCATCAGTTTCCGTAGTTCTGAAATAAAATTTTTTGTGATTTTTTTTCCTACTGTTTTTTCGAAGAAGGTTTTCTTCGAATTTCAATGTTTTCTTAAATAATATCTCGAACGACTTTGTTATCATTTTATCTGAAAAAATTTTCAGCTTTTTTCGATTTTCGTGATGTAAAATTACAGGTAATGTGATTTTTTCAAAATTTTTCATTCGAAATTCAATTGGAAGTTTTTCTTTGTTTTTTAAATTTTTTGAACTCTTTGAAGATATTTTAATCTACAAGTTTTTTGAAGGATTTTTTTTCAATTTTTTGCGAACTTTGAACTGTAAAACAACATCTTTACCAATTTTTTGATTATTTTGAACAATCTTTTGAAATCATTTCTGACCTAAAATTCGCAAAATTGACGGGTTTCGAAGATTTCCTCGTATTTTTGGATGTTTGAATTGAAATTTTGAACGATTTTTTTTTAATCATTTGACTCGGTTTTTTGGTGTCTTTTTGTCGATTTTTTTCGTTAATTTTTCGCTGTAAAATTACATCTTGACCATTTTTTATTCATTTTTGACGTAAAATTCGAAATAGTGACGGCTTTCGAAGGTTTTCTCGCATTTTATAACCTTTGAATTGTAAATTTTAACGTTTTTTAATCATTTGATTCGTTTTTTGATGATTTTTTTCTATAATTTTCAACTCTAAAATGACATTTTAACCGATTTTTTTCAATTTTTTTTGAAAATTTTGAGTTATAAACTGGAATTTTAACCAATGTTTCCATCACTTTAGGCGATATTTAAACGATTTTTTTCATCTTTGTGATTTAAAATACCATTTCACGACTCAAAATTCCGTAAAACAATTAAAAAACGTTTTGTAAAATGATGAAAAAATTGATTAAAATGTCAATGTGGAGTTCAAAATTGTCGAAAAAATCGAAAAAAAATCATCAACCAACGAATCATATGATTAAAAAGTGTTAAAATTTTCAATTCAAAGGTGAAAAACTGTCAAATTTACATCATTTTAAGTCAATAAAGATGAAAAAAAAATCGTAAATCGCGTGAAATTATGAAAAAATTGGTCAAGTTGTAATTCTGAAATTAAATTTTAAACGATTTTTCCTTCATTTGACTCATTTTTTTGTTGTCTTTTGTCGATTTTTCTCGCCAATTTGCACTTTAAAATGACATTTTAACCAATTTTTTCAACAGTTTACACGATTTTTGTTTTTTTTTTTTTTTTGCTTCCAATTTTTTTGTAGATTTTGAGATATCAAACGACATTTCTCGAAAAATTGACAGTTTTTGTTGGGTTTCTTGCATTTTTGACCTTTTTTAACCGATTTTTGATTTTTTTGCCAATTTTGTGCTGTAAGATGACATTTGAATCAATTTTTTCGTCATTTTATTCAAATTTTAAACGATATTTTTCTATTTTTTTTGGAATTTTTTGCTGCAAAATGACACGTTTACTTATTTTTTCCTCAGTTTACGAAATTTTTAAACTTTTTTTCAATATTTTGAACGATTTTTCTCATCATTTTTGACTTAAAATTCGAAAAGTTGACGGTATTTGAAATTTTTTAGTAAATTTTTGTTCTTTAAATTGAAATTTTGAACGATTTTTTTTATTTGACGCGTTTTCTTGATGATTTTCAATTTTTTCGACAATTTTGGGCTCTAAATTGATACTTTAGGCAGTTTTTCCATCATTTTACTTAATTTTTAAACGATTTTTTCAATATTTTTTTCATAATTTTTGACTTTTGAATAGAAATTTTGTATAATTTTTTCAACATTTGATTCGTTTTTTTGGTGATTTTTTTTTTCGATTTTGTAACCAATTTTATGCTGCAAAATGACTTTTTGAACGATTTTTTCATAATTTCAGTAGGTTTCTTCGTGATTTTTTTCATCTTTTTACATTTTTAAGAACCAAAAATTGAAGGGCTTTAAAACTTTGATTACGTTTGAACAAATTTTCTGTCATTTTATCCGTTTTTTTAAAAGTTTTTCATTTTTTTTTTCGTATTTTGATCTACAAATTATATTTTTATCGATTTTCTCATCTTTTTAATGCTTGAAAATATGAAATTTAGGCTTTTTAAATAGTTTTTTTTTTCAACTTTTACGTATTTTTGGCTACAAATAGACATTTTGATAAAAACTTTTCATCATGGTACTCTTCAAAATGGAAGCATTGGCGTTTTTTAAACGACTTTTCCATGGTTTTACACGTTTTTTAAAGATTTTTTTCATTTCTTCAATTTTTTGAGTCTTGAAAATTGTCACGTTTCCATATAGTAAGGTGAGAGAGTGGTGATAGAAGAAGGGCAATCGCACATCAGCACTTTTGCTCGTCCGCCACAAATTATAATTCGAAATTCATTAAGATATAATTAAAATTCAAGATCTATGATTCATAAAAAAAAAAAAAAATCATGGAATCCAATTTGAATTAACCAATAAACACGTTTTTATTACCATCTCATAAACGATTATTTTTTTCTTTACTCAGGTGACCAAACGGACGACGGTAAAAAACCTAGCATTCGAGTCAGCGAACCACCTGGCGGCCGTTCCACCGGATTTTGGTAAACGAAACGACGCGCCGGCGCCATCGGCGACGTACACAATTACCCATTTATTTATTTATTATCGTATATATTTTCCCAATTGAGCATTTACGTGAATTTTTGGACAATTGAAAGCATTATTAAGCCAAAGCTTAGTTTTAATAATATGTAAATGTGACCGGAGCCGGAACCAGAGAATACTCGCCGAACGGTACTGTTACCTTTGAGGCTTCGATAGACGTCTTTAGCCTCTTTGTATCGGAGCTTCCCCGGTTAAATTGTAAGGTTTATTTGAACGATTCTACATTATATTGGTATTCGTTATTATGGTTTTGTTAATCGTTGTAGCCCCTTTGTTGGCTTTTCATCTGTATCAGTATTAAGTATTTATAACGCAATGGAAATTTAGCTTTAATTAGTTTATTTCTCTGTGTGTATTTTTATTATATACTTGATAGTTTTAACGAAAGACCCATTTAGGCCTTCTCTGGATATAAATAACGAATTAGTACTTATTTTTTTTTTTGTTTTAATATAACCTAATTTTTTCCGTTCTATTCTCGACATTAATGATCCTTTTCATGATAAAATAGCGTTACTTTTAGTTTTAATTCGGTTTCTTGTTCATCACCGAAATACCTAAGTACTTCGTATTAATAGTGTTATTCAAACGATATACAATGTATTACAAAATTATATCGATTTTCAGGTATTTAATACCCGATCGAGTAATTTTTTTCTTATTAAAATTAGGTTGTTCTATTCTTCAATCAGTTATAGCGTAGCACTTGTTTTATATTAAATTTTTTTGTGTGTGTGTGAGTGTGTGTCCTCTCGATCAATAATATTATTGATTTCTTTTTTTTTTTAAGTTTGTACTATTTTGTTTCCTATTCATGTAGCACTTTTTTTTATATCTGTGTAATTTGAAAGGCGACGAATGAAACCGGTGCGAAATTTTATCAACAAAAAGAGCTCATTATTTTTTATAATGATTTTCACTTTATAGTATTTTGATATATTGAAATTTTTATTACATATCGAAAGATTCGTAATGCAAGATGATTGAAAATTCGTAGTGGGCCAAATGCGGTGTGATTTTCGTATTTTTATATGTATAAAAAAAATTATTAAAGATTTTTTTATCGCAATTTTGTCTAGCCCCCTTGCTTTAGGTCATAAAAATGGTAAGATTTTGAACGGAATCTCGCTACTTGAGTATTTCACTAGAAGAGTTCTGCGTTAAACTTAATTATATTACGTTTATTATGCGTATATGCGGCAGTATTACGTGTTTTTATTTATATAAATATCTTTTTTTGATTTCCCCCTTTCTTTAATTTTTGTTTCTAGAAAAAGTATTGTGTTTTTGTTGTTTTATTGTATTATTACTTATCGCAGATGATCATTCTAATGCTATCTCGCAGCTTGTTTATTCAGTTTTCTTTTTTTTATTTGATCGTTAGTAATTTTTTTTTGCATTTGTGCAAGTAAATAAATTTCATTTTATTGTGGGGGCGTTTGTTTATTCATTGATTTTAGTAGGACCTGCAATGCTGTTCGGTATTTCTCAATCATTTTCATAGAAAAATAAGCTACGAATGATTAAAGATGGAAGAACAAAGAACCGAGAATCAAAAATGTAAAAAACACGTGGTTTTACAGAACAAAAGCAAGAACAATGAAAACAATTTTACCATTTTTGAAGAACAGAAACAACCATGAAAATTTGTTTGAATAAAAAACAACTATTTTCCGTTCTTTTTCCATTTTTTTTTTAATTTGTCGTAATTTAAAAGCATTTTTGTGATTTTTTCTGAGGTCTTACTCTCGTTTTCATTAATTTTTTCACTGATTTGACGACTTTTAGTCGAATTATCAAAAATTTGGGGGTTAAGTTATAGAGCAAAAACAAACAAGAACGGGAGCGGAGAACCAAACAAAACCAAATACTGAAGAAACGAGAATAGAAAGTAGGACAAAATTTGAAAAACTGTGAAGAACAAGAACAAATAGAACAATGTTTACATAATCCTAAATGAAAACAAAATCAACAAAAACGAGAACCAAAATTCACTCGTTTTTCTATCGTAGACTATGAATAATACGAATACGAACTATCGACCTATGGCAAAGAGGTTGAAAGGCTTGAAAGCTGTAACCTAAATTCATTTTAGGGTTTTAAAATATTACTTTTTGGTATATCAGATATTTTTTATTTTTAGCCAAATTTTCTACACCACATTATAAAAGTATGAGTGCGGAATTGGGAATGATGTAGGATACTTTCCAATTAAGCGTTTCAGTCGACGTATTGATTTTTCAGTTTAAGTTCATTCTCAATCGCAAATCTGTTGGGTCAACACTCAACAGTCTTTTTCCAAAACTTTCAAGTTTCAACTTTCGATGAATGGATGAATGAAAAGAGAAAGCTTTGCAAACTGAAAACGTGAAAAGTCCTTTTCCATCAGTGCTGAATGTTCTTAGAAAAAAAAAAAACAGTAAAACACGAACGTATCGCGCATGCGTTCTTTAAAACTGTAGCTTGACAAAGTGATTTTATTTTCCGAAATCGAATCAGTAGTGCTTTAATTTTGATCACTTGATCAGGAAATTTCTGTGGATAAAATGTTAGTTCAAATTTTATCGCATGAATTGGATGATATTTCTTCTGAAAAATGTTCAAAATTCTGTAATTAATTTAGCAGAATTTTTGTTTGAAAGTTGTATCGATCGAGCCTGTGTGATATTATAATGCTCTTCAAGCGTCTAAAATAATGTCGAATTTTTTTTATTTTAATTTTCGCGACGAAAGACGAAACGATAGAAAAGACAATTTTCTGTTTGACCGGATGTAATTTTATGTGAATATCATAATTTTTCAGCCATTTTGTGCTAAATCGTTAGTTTTATGATTACATTTGCTGACAAAGTGATAAATTTTTAATACAACAACGTTTCAACAATAGTAGTGCATTCGGTTCAGTGTTTTTTGTGTGTTGTACTATGACTAAAATCTGATTACTCGTTTGTTTTATAAACTATTATACTGATCGAAAATGGACGGCAAAGCATTAATAAACTGTAAGTACCCAGAAAAAGTGTTTGTTACATAATTATGTTGTTCGTAATTAGTATTCAGGGTGTAATTACTTCTTGACACCGAAATGGCTTCCGGTGAAACCGAATTGACTGCATAGCATAGTCATCTGTTTTTTTTTTCAAATCAACTTTTTGACGTTTATTACTTGGTTAATTTTTCACAATGATAACCTTATCACTCTGTTTTCAGGCACTGATATTATCGACGAAAGTATCTGCACTGTAATTATCCTACGTTATAAAGTATATCGAAAAGATAGTGGTAAAATATTCGGAAAATTACTCTGCTTGAAACATAAGGTAATCAATCATCGCGTCTCTATTTTATGTCAAATACTCAACTCTCGGTTCTTTCAGGCGGAAAACTTTTTAAAAGAGGTATTCGATGAAGAAGTTCTTTTTCAAAATCCCACCTTGCAACGTACAAAACAGGGATTATTAGAATTGATCCAAGGTTTAACGTATTTGTGTTCTGGAGTCGCACCTACTGGCGAAGAATTATGCATTCCTGAGCTCTCGTTACAAGATACAGCATCAAATGAGTCATCATATGTAATGAAATATATCAAAGGTACTTCGTTATCCGATTTATGGCTTTGCTACGCTGATAATGAAGAATTTTCACATCTTTTACAACGTTTAAGGTAAATTAATGGTTGTTATGCGTGTCCTGTGTACTGAGAAAGTATTTCTCATGTTTACTGTTTCTTTTACAGAGAAAAATACGACAAAGATGAACTGCAACCGTTTATGTTTTATCCGCGTATTGGAGAACATGTTTACTTTAGACAAGGAGTTAATATCTTCAGAGGAGTTGTACTCGAATATGTTATATTGGATGAGTAAGATCTATTGTTTATTTAACCTCTTCATTCAACTAGTTTTTTTTTAAACACCATGATTTCAGGAACAAAGAAGACGATAAAGAAGAAGCCGATGTTGACATTAAAGTATTGAATATCGATAATTCCGAAATAGCGATATTACCTCAGAATTGTTTCTTTCAGTTGGACAAAGAGGGTACTGAATTACCTATGCAGTGTGTTCGTTGTATTTCAGACGAGGTATACCAATAACGATATCAATACGAATGTTCTGTTTTCCGTTTACTTATCAAAGTTATTTTACAGACCGACATATCATTCAATTTATTGCAAAATCATAAATTGAACGTAGTATTTCATCGTAAAAAAATGCCCGCCGAAGATTCGCCAATTGGAGCCCAATCCGTCAACATTGACTTATGTACTGATAAAAATGGTGTCCTTATTCCAATAAACTCGCCGGATTTGTTATTCGCTACGTACGCAGATGCCGTTAATTCCAATCAGATACTGAACAGATCGTGCCAAACATCAGCGGACGAAGATGACGTTTGCGAAGGTGTTTCGGACGAATCTGCTATTGACCGGGAACTGAATCTAACCGGTGAAACAAAGCCTGCCTTGGTCAAGTCGTACTCTAGTCATAAAACTAAACAAGTTGACGATATAGTCACCGTCATGAACAACGTTTCCATTGACGATTCAGCTGCTAAACTTGAAAAAGATAAGGTGTCGTTGAATTCCAAAGAGAAAACCAAAATTGATAAAATCAAGCCGGCCGCTAAACTGGTTGAACGAAAAGATTCTAGTCTAAACGACGTGACAGCGGGACGTTTAAAACCCACTTCTAGTACTGTACCCACGTCAACTTATCATTACTTATCCGGACCTCAGTTTCATTCTACTCCGATGCATTACCCCGGACATTATATGCCATACGCTGCTACTCAACATATGAATCCAACCGCCCAATTTCACTTTTCACAATATCCATACGGACCTTATATCCCACAAACTGCACCCACCATTCAACCACAACCACCGCCTCATTCTCAGCCATATTTTATGCCACCGTCTTCTAGCGCTTATCAATCTTACGTTCAGCCTGTAGCTGCTCCCATAATGGCTCCTTATTTTCCCTCGCAACCTCCTTATGCTACTAGTTTTTATCCCGTGCCACCTTCGCAATTGCCGCCGACATGGCCTCAAGTACAGCCTAATTACAGGGTCAGTACACCTTCGCCTGTTAGCGTTGTCTCTGTTGCTGTTAATAAAGCCGAAGCTATGAACGCGGTTAACTCGTCCGCCAATCTTAACAAACCCAAGTAATCGATAGCTTTTGTCTATATCGAGTTCCTTTTCGTTTAGTTACGTTCCTCTTTTTCCCTCATTTCTATTTCACTTATGCTGACTTTGTCGTTTATTTTATCGCGATTTTTGTAATTCGCACCTTTATACACTTTAGCTTTATGTAGTATGTTTTTAAAATAGCATTACTATACTTTTCCCTTTGCATTCTCGTCTATCGAATTGTCATGAAATTCCTCTTTCGTTAGGATTTTCGTCTTCCAAAAAACCCTTGCTCATATTTTTTTAAGCATTTTTGCAACACCTCAACAATAATCTCTCATTTTATATTATTATTTTTTTTTTAGTTTCGTTTTTATTCGCCGACACGAATCGTTTTGTAGATTTTAGCTTGTGACGAAGAAATTATAATGAATATATCTATTTTACTCGTATATTAAGTAATCGGCCCTCTATCCCGAGGTGGTTCTCCAGAAGGCCTAAAAATACTATGCTGGGACTTATTCATCGTATATAAATTTTATATTACCAGAGTTGAAAGTGTAATTAAATAAAACGTGTTTTCGTTAATTTTATACCTATATATTTTCATGTTGAATTTGTATTTTTTTTTCTTAATTTTTTTTCGCAAAGTACTCGTACGTAATCTTTACGTTCGCCGACGTGACTATTAATTTATATAGTTTAATATTGTTGAGACATATTGTAAGTTGTTTCATTTGATAAGCAATAAATGTTTCTATTTTTGCAGTTCAACGGATTTGTTTCCAATTTTCAGAGTTAAAATGATGATGATGATGATGATGATGATGATGATTTATTTATACCCAATTTTACTGTATAAAGTGAATCGAGGCTCGAAGACTGATTAGAGGAAATAGTTGTTTTAATTACAAAATTATTCAGAATAAAAACATCGAAAATTTAATTAATTATGTATTGAAATTGAGGATGAAAATCTGTGGAAAACAACATTATTTACCTTAAAGTTTATCATTTTCGCTATTCACGTTGAAAAAATTTGATAATAATTATTTTATTTCAAAGATAGTGATTCATGAGAAGATTCTTAGTCTTGATCTTGATTAAATTAAAAAAAAGACATCTGTCATAAATAATACGGAATAAGGGTTCTACAACTTGATAAATAGAATGTAGAAATGGAATGGGAAAACTAATGCATATATGTACATGAATTTCGATATATTTAGCACTAAGCATCGGTATGAATATTCATTTCACCAATTTATAATTATTTTTCGATTAAAATAGCAGAAATATAATTACAATTTTACAAAGCTAAAATAAATTAAAATTAAAAAATACTAGATAAAATTTTTATTAAATAATTAAAAGAAATTAGAAGATTGCTTAGAGCGCTTTTATATTTTACTTCCAGCTGATAAAAAATAAAAATAAAAATTAGTTCTTATTTCGTTCACCGAAATACAATAGCGCTGTAAGTAATCTATCAATCTAAATATCTAATTTTCAAATTTGTACAGAACCAATACAGAACAGAAAATAATTAAACTTCCTGTGAATGTTACTTTCAATTGCACTCTTAGATCATTAGTAAAAGTAGACGAGAATCGGTAATTAATAATCCAACTTCTGTTTGTTTTTATATCAAAAATGTAATTCATGAATTCTTTAAATTACAATTCACTATAGAATCATACACGTCCAGCTGTTTGTTGACCTTCCTATAAAAGTAAATTTTTAACTAATTTTCAATCTTACTCGCGAATCTTTTTATTCACGATCACTTTTGTAGATGTCGAGTGAATCTAAAGAATGTGAATTACAACAATTAGTATCTTCCGATGAAGAAATTAATCAACAGAACAACGATAGTGTTACACCTCCTGCATCTAACATTAAACCAGCTCCTTCTGATAATATAAGAATTACCCATGGACATCATAAGCATCCGAGTGAAGTTAGCTATCGCAGTACTGGAAAAGTATGTAAAAGTACGCGTTTACCGAAATACTTACTGAAAATATATAACATTGAAAATTATTCCAGATGTCTTCTGGGGATAACAGCATCCCAGAAGAATCTAGTTTTAGTTCAAGAATATCTCGTAATGTAACCGCCGCACCGTCTAGCTCAAATATTTCAACTCACGCGTTCAATTTGTCTACGGGTATTGTATTTTTAAAATACATACTTACGTTTCATATTTGGTTGAAATTTTCACCATGAGTTGTTTTAGGAAGCCATAGTGGAACCACCCGAATACTAGATCATAGACCTCCGCGTCCTCCTCAACCGAATTTGTCTAAATTGCATAATAAGAAAGGTAATTAGTTTGGTGCAGAAGTAGTCTGATGTGCTTAATGTTCTGTTTTGTGTGTATTGTTTTTTATGTGTGTATAATGCGCTTTTTATCATTTGCGTATTTCATGTTGCCTTTGCTTTTTTTTGCATTATTTATTTTGCTTTTTTTGTTACACCACGTAGTTTTGACATTAGATCGGTCCACTCAACATCATTGTTTTCTCTCAGATGCAATGGACGTGCGACAAATGGAACAAGCTCTATTGCAGCTTCTAGACGATTTTCACTCGGGCAAATTGAGAGCTTTCGGTGAGAAGAAATGGTAAAAGATTAACTTTCTATTATCGCAACTTGTAATATTTCATTTATTCCTTTCAGGAAAAAATTGTAGCATGGAACAAATGACGGCTATCCATCAACAACAAGAACATTTAGCTCGATTACATTTTGAACTTGGTGCTCAGCAAGAACTTTTTGTCCCTTTGAGTGAAGAAGGCCTTAGGCAAGGTGTCGAAAATATGAAATCTTTAATGGATAGTTTGGAACAGTTGTCATTATCTATAGAAAAATTGCACGTCATTAATAGTAAAACGGATTTATGAAGTACAGTGGGTTACCGTGAGAATAATGTGTTCTCTTTGTAAATTGTGATTTTTATTTAAGTTTTTATTGAAATTCTTATAATGGTGTATTTCGTTTTGAAATTATTTTAAATTGTGTTTAAAAATAACGATGGTTGTAATTGATATAAAAATACCCGAACATAATTTTGTGATAGTATTCTAATTGTGTATGCTTTTTTAAAATTTAATTTTATTATACTCGTAGTAATGGTTTTAAAATAAACATAAATTTTTATTTTCAATCATTTAAAAAAAAGTTCATTAAAATTACAAATTTTAAAACTGTACAATAACGAGAAACAAGTACTAAAAATTAATCATTATTTTGTACTTCTATGTTATCACTTTTATTTTCAACCTGCGGTTGAGCAGGTTTAACACAGTTACTGCTCTCTTCACATTCAATAGTAAAGCCAGTCAATAAAAATCCGCTGCTGCTAAACATTAGATTATTAGGATGTGTTCTTCCCGGCAAAACTTGATAAATTTTCGATGAATTTTCAAAAATTCTAAGAAAAATCACATCGTTACGTTGTTTTAATTCGGCAAATAACTGAATCAAAGGTTCTTTCCATTGACAGTAGACAACAAATGGTCGAGAGGGAGCTAGAAATTGTAGCAAAGTAGCAACATGAGTACTGGTTACGGTTTCTTTGCACACAAGAATCAAACCATCTGCTGGCTCTTCGGCCAAAATTCTAACTTCTTCAGATTGTAATTCTAATTCTTTAGTCCTTTTTTCGTTCGTTTTATCGTCGCCTGTATTCTTACGCTTCGGATTTTCATCGTTGGGATCTGTATCGGTATTAAAGTCACTATCAATGTTTTCGTGATATTTCGAATATTTAAGAAACACTCGAGATCTAATATGCATAATTTGCGATAACTTCTCATTAGGAAATTGCATAGCTTTGACAGCTTTAAGTTTACCAAATGGATAATTTGGAGTAATTACGTTCAATAATTTACCTTTAGGACCTAATGAATTGAGTAAAAATGCGATTATCAATCCATGGCAATTGTTTTCATAAATAATATATTTGCCATCGGGTTGAAAAGCTAATGATGTTCTTATCTGCGTCAAAGTTTCCAATCTTAATCCCATATAAGGCGTAGTTACGTTTCCTCGTAAGAGTACCTTAGCTAATAACTTGATATCCGGTTTTAAAATTTGTATGAAATCGGAGTACTTCTTACTCTTTTTTTTGACGTACTTTTCTTGAGCGAATTCAGTTTTTTTGCTGAAACTTTTACTATTTTTAATCAACTGGTTCAATATTTCATTATTTGGTTGCCCATTGGTCTTCATGTCCAGTATTTCTTCTTTCGAAAGAGATTGAGCATTGTTATCATCTTGGATCGATCTATTATCTAAACCCTTTTCTGTACTTTCGACGATGTTGACGTTGACTTGCGATGGATCACAGTACTCCAACCGGTAGCAGTTATCCTTCTTAACGTGCTCCATTCTATAGATCGACCAAAACGGCCTATTGATCACATTACAAAGATCGATTGAATTATTAAAAAATTTTACCCGGGGTTTATTGTTATCTATTTGACACAGCATATAATCTCCACCACGCGTAAGTATTACATGGTCTTTTACACGCACTATTTCGAAGTCGTTTTCTTGCACTTCCATTTTTATGGAGATTAAACCTAGTGAATATTAATCTAAAATTATAACTTTAAGCCGACGTCAATTAAATTCAATTAAATTACAGAACAGAATACTCTTTTTTTTTAAATTTCCAAAACATGTTGTTATTTTTCGCTCGTTTATCAAAATTATCATGCGGTGTGACGTCAATATTGGGCAACACTGAATTCAGGCATTTGGATTGGAACTTAAAGTTGAACTTGATGTAATGAGCCCGGCTAATGACATTTTCAAGAATTGGATTAGTTTCTGGCTGGTTTAAGAATCCAACATTAATAAATAAAAATTAGGGAATTTAAATTGATTGCTAAAAATCTTAAAAATAATGAAACGAAGTAAAATAATGTTATTACATTTCCTTAAAAGAAGCAACCCTGTAAAATTACACACACAAATGATGAATCGTGGTGAGCGGGTGGAGAAGGGCAATTCTTGACTGGTACGGACAACGGAAAGAAACTTGCCATGCCATGCCATCTTTTATTGTTGATTCATGAATCATGGTTCCTCCAAATTCCAATCGGTGCGTAGATGTTTGAATTTTCCAATTTGAACAAGCGCGCGTGAAAGTTTGTGTTTCATTATGTCGTATTCAAGCTTTTAAATAATTTGGAATTTAGTTTCATTGAGAGGATTTTATAAAAACGTTTACATTTCTTTAAAAATTTGTTATAAAATATCACAATATCGTTGAAATCATGGGTGAGTACATAGAATTTAGAATAAACATGTATATCGCCATCCCGGCAATTCCGCATCACCGGCATTATCTGCCCACATATTTTTTCGTTACTTATCGCTTTCAATTTCTCTATACTTGCATGTAATGTGAATTTGTTTGATATAATACGAATAATATTCTTTGAAATGGGTTATGCGTAACATTTTCAGATCGTATTAGTGGCAATTTGACTAGAGAAGAAGCACGGTTCCGTCAGTTACAAAAATACCAACGGGATGCGGAAAAACATGCCGCAAAAGAGAAAGAAGTATAAAATATCGCTGATAAATATTTTTATTAAAAATTTTCTGATCTTAAATGTATTTCACATTGTACAGAAACTGGATAAGAAAAGAGCGGAAAAATGGGAACGCTATAGTCATGTTGATATGGGTAGGAAGTTGTCCAATACCGGACCAGCAGAAGATACAACTAGAGCCATGCAACAGTCAGCATACGATGAGAATGTTATAAATTATATTTTAAAACTTGAAGTATGCTCTATTCATTTGTTTGTGTTAAATGACGATAAACCTTAGTTTCAAAATTCATCACTTTCCAGCGGGAAAATGCGCGATTACGTGCTGAAGAAGAGAAACGTAAAGAAAACTCATTCGCCAGCAATACATGTTCAGCAACGATTGATGCTCAGCCACAGGTTTGACTTATTCGTACTATGTTCACCTATTTCGATATCTTTTTTACTTATTCCTCTTATTTTTATTATTTTTACAGAGCCATCGACCTCAAACATCTGTTAAAAATGTTCCATTCGGAGTAAATGCGGTTGTTAATTCACCATCATCTAGATCAAGTGTATCTGTAAGTATTTTATTTTCTGTGATTTAAAACGAGTGTGACTTTAATACGATACATTATTAAATGTGTGTAGAGTTCTGGTATATCGGCGAATAAAGTATTAGAAGGAAATTCCACCAACGCTGTGGTGCCCGGTTCATCTAAAGTAAATGTACGTATGATTTATTGTAATTTTTTTGAAAATTTTAATTCATGATGATATTTTATTACGACGGTCTTCTGTTATGTTTCGTTGATGTTTATTATAGTAATACTGATAAAAAGTACGATATTTATTTGCTTTAATTATAAATAATATCTTAATCAACTACACTCATTCGATAAATGTATTTCATAGGTCGTTTGCAATTCTATGAAAACACAAGTTGATAAAGAAGACGCCGAACAAAGTAATTATTGCAATATTTAAATAAAATTATTTCATCTTCTGTGTAATTATTGGAAAATTGTTTAGGCAAACAGAGATTCAAACAAGAGATGAAATCTGCTCGCGAGAACATGCAAAAATTATACACTCAGCATCTTCAAAATCTTGACTGAATAACCAGGTAGCTAAATAATCTTGCATATGTGCTTTTTCTACCTTTTTTCATCGCCTTAAAAATCAATTTTTTTCGTTTTCATAATATTTCTAATTCTGGAATTTGTTTCCAGGATCTTTTTTCTTCGTTGGATGTTAATTGGGGTTTTCGTATGGACTTGAAATAATCAACCATTTTTTGTTCTTTTTTTATACTTATTTTTCTTTAAAGTTAAGTCAAATGGCATTTTTTTATTAGCATATTCGCCATTTTATAGTAAGCTACTTACATTTTTACCATTTTAGTCTGTTGGAATTATTTTTCTCATTTTGATATTCTTGGAATTTTGTTGATGCGTAATTTTTTTGTATGGCGATTGGTACAGGCTTTTTAGATTTGAACCCGAACAAAATTCACAGAAAGCAGAAATTTCGTGAGTCCCGAACTTCCCTAAAATCCATGTATATTTTGACATCCTTTGGAGGGTGGCAAGGGGGGTTCAAATTTTGGTTTTCGGAAATTACTTCTTAAATAACGCAATTACGAAAAAAATATTGGAGCAAAAGCTGTGGAGCACCAAAATACGAACATTTTTTACTTCTTGGACTTTATCTTCTGGAGGGGAGGGGGGAGGGGACGGAGTTAGGGCAGTATAAATATAAATAATTTTCAAAGATCGGCTTAATTCACTTCTTGGAGTAGTTGTTTTGCTTAGCATTTTCCACTACTACGTTAAACAAGAAAAATACGAAAACAATCCTTTTTCTCCAAATGGGAGGAGGGGCTCTTCTGAAAAAGTCGCAAATTCCTCCGAGCGTAGATCGGTTGCAATAAAAAATTCTAAAAATAGGTTCAAACAAACGTTGTACAGCATCAAAAGAAGAACGTTTCCATTTTTTTATTTTTTTCTTAGGTGGTCATGGAAGGGGAGGGGAGGTATGGAAAAAACAAAAAAATGTTTAGAAAATTCTTTTATTAATTGCGTTACGCTAATGAGAAATAAACATGAATTCCAGCCAGCTAAAAATCTATTAAACTTTATTCTGAGGTTTTGTAGGCGCTGAACTCGATTTTTGCAGCAAATTCAACTCTGGACCCGAATTGGGCTTTCCATAGGGAGGTTCAACTTTTTAAATTATTAAATGATTTTTTAATATTATATTTTTTACGTTTTCCATGTTCATGTTTTGATGCTTTACAACTTTTGTTCCAACATTTTTTTCATAAGAGCATTATTTAGCGAGTTATTGTCAAAAAACCAAAATTTACGTCCTCCCCCTCCCTCAAAAAAAAGGGCCAAAGTATCATGGATTTTATGGAAATTAAGGAATATTGAAATACATACTCTACGGTACCCATGTATGAAATTTCCGCTTTTCGTGAATTTTGTTCGGATTAGGGTTTTTTTTTAGCTAAAATGACTGTACTAGATTGAGTCATGATTTTTATTTAGAATTTATTAATGTTGTCGTTTAGTTTGAAATATTCAATGTTTTACTAGTTTTTCTATTTTTTTACAAAATTAAATTACGTTTTTAAGGCGATGAACTAACTTTTTTGAATTTAATATCATTATCTAAAAATTATACGTACTTGTTAAAATCATCGGAGTGGTAAAGTATTTTGCTCAGACGTTCAATTCATCTGTTTTGAAATATTTGCAGTGATTAAAAGATCGTGAAATATTACGAAGAAATGAAGATGTTGGAATAAAGTCACCTTAGAGAAGGTAAATTTCATCGATATGATTTACTTATACACGAACATTCATCACTTTCATGCAATCCATTTCGCCCAAATAATTCGAACTTTCTGCATTCTGAACTACTCTCACACCGAAGCAGAAATCCAACGAATCGATTCCTTACTCGGATGAAGATTGAAATAAATACGTTTTTGAAGTAGTATTGAATTTCAAAAAGCGAATATCGCGTCAGTATTGCGTATTGCTCAACATCCGCAAATAAATCCCTTTAGTCGGTCGTGTTTACATGGCTTCGAATAGAAAAATATTGATACGAAAGAACCTATCGATAACGATGAGTTCATCGCTCCAAGTATTCATTCAAGTAGGTAACATCGTATTGAGGAGACTCGGCGTACGGGGTTCCCTTCGGATGAGAATCACTTCGTGGTAAAATTTCAATTAGAATTCTACCACAGCCGACGAAAAAACCAGCCAATGGAACGAGCCTGTGTTGAATAAATTAAACGCGCGGAATAAGAACGGCGTGCGGAACGCGAAAGTGGAGAAACTTCGGACATTCCGGTGTCTGAAACGAGGCCATTTCGAATGTATGAGAATCTAATTTAAATGCTACCACCGAGACTGTGCACGATGGTTAAAAAATGAAAACGGCTGAGATTCGAACGCGTAGTAATGATAATGAGCGAGAATTGTGCTTACAATAAGAAAATAGCGAAGGGAAAAATGAAAAGTATAACGTAAGAAAAATTTTCTCTCGTAAAACGAGGGTGGAGGATTAGAGGGTGGAATAGTTGTAGGGGTTAGAAGTGTATTCCGGGCTGTCCCACTTAATGGTGTTATGGTATACGGGGGTAGTATTGATTCTATTCGTCGTTCTGTTCCCCTGTACCCTGCACCGTTCTCGTTCTCTCTTTTCTCTGCACCCCTAATAAACAATCGCAACTACCATGTAGCTTGGCGTTTGTATGCCTTTGTATGTGTACAGTGTACGTTCTCGACGGGCTATACGGTGCGAAAGTTTAGTTTTTCGCAGTGTACCCAGTATATACGGCTTTGCGGAATTCTGTAAATTTTGCCCCCCCCACCCCCTCCTCCCTACGCATGTGCACGTTACCCTCGTCCGTAGCAGTTCGTTCTTGATTCATATTTCGATGTGGTAAATGCCAACCCGTCTCCGTCTGGCGAGTAAATTTTCATCCCATCCGTTGTCCGCGCCGTTAGACCTTTTTCAGTTGTAATCGCGAGTAAGTGGCAGATCGTCACTTTGTGTTTTTTTTTTTCTCGTTTTAATTCTCGTTCACCATATACATACGAATATATTGTTGTAGTTATTTTCTTCGTTACGTATCGCGCGATACGATATCTCGAATACGGCGACGACGGTATTTTTAACAACGAGGTGATCGTCGTCTAATTAGGTACGATATGATAGGCACTTTTTGGAATTTATGTCGCGCCTGTCCGTCCATGCCTATTGATAAGGTGAGTTTCGCAATGTTCTTCGATCAGCTAACCTTGACTTAAAATACGGCTTTTACTATCGTTTGAAAAATTTTATGAATGGTTTCCGGTATCGTGGCTGCAGACAACTAACGGTCGCTAATTCCTTTTGTTTCGCCTTTTGCTTATCAACCGGATATTTTTTACACGTAACTGCGAAATTTATTTGTATATTAATCAGATTTTTGTATTTTGTTTGTTTGTCAGAGTCGTTCCGAATATCGCAGCACGTACCAGTGGTACGAGTACACTGGCCCTCGACAGGAAGTAGTCAAGCAGGCTCCTCAATTAACTTCGCCAACCAGTTAGTAGACTTTTATTTTTCTCTTTCTAGTGATATAGTAATAGATAGGTATGAATTTAAACTGAAATTCGTACGTATTCGAGAACATTTTGTAGGCTAAAAGGCAAATTGGTAAATTGATTCCGGAAATTTTGGCCTTATTTCAAATATTAATCTAAATGGTTCGAATGAAAGCCTAATGTGGCCGGTGAGCTGATGTTTTCTTTCCCTTTTCTGTCCTCAACGTTCATTTTAGTCAACAACACTGGCGTGTAATTTAATTGAAGCGGTGTTGATGGTTTGTTTGTTCGTTGGATTTTCCTTTGTAAAAAAAAATATATATCTGGCTCGAATTGTTTTCTGTTTGGGCTTTGTAATGAAACTCGAACCAGAAGAAAATATTCTATATTTTTTGGGTGGTTGAAAGTATTATGATGTTTTCTTCATCGCTGAATTTGAAATCCAAAGTATCATAAATACCTCCCCCCCCCTTATCCTCCTCGATAAAAGGAAATAATTTTTCAACTTGAGAGTATCAAATTTAACATTTCTTTAAACCTAGACGTCGTTTAAATTCTATTCGTGGTATTAATTTTTATTAGAAGAGATTAAGAAAATAAAATTAGAGTATCTCAAAACTTTAAAGTTTTGAAGTGTTAATGAAGTAGACCTAATTTTTTTTTTTTTTTTTTTTCATTTAAAAAAAATTGAAGATAAATGTAAATTTTTATAATGATGAAATTTGAAAAACGAGCGTCGAAAACATCAACTGACAAATTACTTCGTTTCATCTTAACGATCTAAAGTACTTGACTGAAAAATAAACCAAATGAATTTTTTTTTCTTGAATGTGGGGAAAAAATTGAAAAATGACGAGATTATGCTAAAAAAAAACGGTTCGATTTTTGTATTTTTGAAATTGTAAAATTTTATTTGTCACGAGAACGGTAAACTAGTTGATGACATTTCAAAGTTACTTATTTGAAATATTTACTTTTTTTTTCATTTTGAGAGATGTTTTCGATTTTAATTTGAATTGAACTGGAAGTAATTGCTAGGATTGATAATTAATTATATTTGATTGAGTTTTGTAGGGTTTTTTTTGCAGTATAATTAAGCACGTTTTTTGAAAAAAAAAACAACAGTATACTACTGGTTTATTCTCAACGCTGGCCTAGTCAGAAATTTTTCAAAAGCGGAACATGAAATTTTTTTATTATGGTCAATTTCTTCGGATCTGAACTCTCATAAAGAGCAACGCCAAGTCTCGTAAAATAAATAGAAAATTTTCAAGAGTTTGAGTTTTAAATCGTATATCACATGAAAAATTTTCAATTCCAAGCTTCGGCTCCAATCACTGCAGGTATAGGTAGATATTGAAGTGAATAGCTGAAACCTAAGAAAGGCACGTGTACAACCCCTACTGAATGAAAAATTGACACATGTCAAATTTCGAACCTTCTAGATCAATTTGGAGGAGAGCTATGCGTGGAACAAACTCAAAAAATAAGAAAAACCATCAAAAAACCTACTTTTTGGGGCGGTGAAGAGGTGCAATAGCAATGACGTAGTCAGGAGTGGATCAAAGAAGGGTAAAATTATGAAAAAATGGACTTTTTTAACGATCAAAAAGCACATTTTCATGAGTTTTGAGGAAAAAAATTCGCGTAAATGTATAAATTTTTCAAGTTTTTTATCCTCAAGAAGGTACGTTTATTCAACAGCATCCCTCCCCTTTGTCTCTATAGCCGTATGCCCGAAAAGTTGAAACCACCCAAAGGCGTATTTAGGATCCCTACTAAATTCACTTGCCAAATGTCGACTTCTTAGCTGATTGTGTGTGGGGGGGGAGATATACGTGGAATAATCTCGAAAAATTAGAAAAACTGACTAAAAAATCACTTATTCAAGGTTGTGAGAGTGTGCATTAGGGCTGAACAGTTGATACCCCTGAAGGGCAGATGTAGGATCCTCTATCAAATTTACTTACTACATTACAACCTCATAACTCAGCGAGGGAGGGGGGATACGTGCGTCAAATTCAAAAATTTGAAAAAACCCGACCGAAAACACTTACTGCTATGAGAGGGCTCAAGGAAGCTGATAAGTCGAAAACCCCAAATGGCACATGTGGGGCTGCTATTAAATTGCATATTAAATTTCAAGCTCTTAGATCAAAGCGGAGGGAAGGAAGATATGCATGGGACAATCTCTTTTCCAGGTCGAAAAGGGGAAAATCCCCGATATCTCCCTTCCTAATTGTCGTTGGAGGCTAATTTTTCGATATGTTGTACAATTTTCGGTTTAAAAATGAATAATTTTTTCCATATCCCCTCCTTCCTCCTTCCCTCTTCCATATTTGAGCTTAACTGAATTTGATCCAAGGTCATCCCTACTCCGCAATAACAAATCCGCTGCCAATCCTGGCGTATTACTCCAGTTTAACCGATTTTAGTCGGTATTGAGCTAAGGAAATGATTTTTAGTTTCGGAAGGAAAAAATTGAAATAAATATTTGTTATGACCAAAAGTTATCGCAATGGTCTTTCGAGACCCCAAGACAGAGGGGTACTTTTTTTTGTAAATGAACGATCTTCGACAACTTTAATGTCGATTCTTAGTAATTTGAAGTCGCTGATTTCAAATTTGGCATCGGTTTTGAATTCTGATGCACTCTTTTTGAGCAATTCACACTTTGATGACTTTCTGAACATGATGTTGCCTGTATTTTGAGAACAAAGCTTTTGTTGATATCCTTCCCTCGTCTCCTCCACCGTAGGTCGATAGACTGTAATAGTCTGATTTTCATTGACCGAATGTGATGAAAAATCAGGTTTAAAAAGAACAGAAAATCATCATAAAGAAAAATGAAACTTCAAACTTGGAAAAGAAAGATAATCTTTCAAATTGAAAATGAAACACGAAAAATTTTGTTTTAAAAAATTATCCATTTTTTAAATGGTCAGAAAGGGTTCAGATAAGAGCTCGATAGAAATATCAAATACCTGTACTGAAACTACATGTCAAATTTTTTGCTTCACGTATAAATTTGAGATGAAGTAGGTGATGAACAGCCTCGAAAAACAGTAAAAAACAATCAAGAAACCACTCTTTGAGGTTGATAAGTTCAAACTCCCAAAGAGGCGCATTCAGGGCACGTACTAAATTTACGTGCCAAATTTCAGGCTCGTTGCTAAATCCGAAGGGATGAAAGGTAAAAAATTGATTTTTTTCAAAGTTAAAGAGAGGAGAAATGAATAAAGCCTCACCTTTCTCCTTCCTTCTGATTGATATAAGAGGCTGATTTTTAGATATATGATACAGCTTTTGATTCTCTGTCGATATATTTGATAACAAATTTTTTTTAACTTTAGCCCCTCAGCACCCCTCCCCCAAATTTGAACATGACTGAATTTTGACCCAAGCTCATCCTGTTTCTTATAAATTTAACTGATTTTGGTGAGTATCGAGTCTAATAAATGGTTTTTCGTTTGAAAGGAAAAATTAACAAATGCGTGAATAAATATTTTACAATCACCAAAATGGTTTTAAAAGTGTTCTAGGACGCTGAAATAGATTTTGTTAATAGACTCCTCCTGGGGCATCCGTCATAATAGCGTTGTTTCCTTTGGCAAAATAACAAATGAAATGATCTTAATAGCAAGAAATGAGCAATATGAGCCTAGTACACGTGGAACTAAATAATATGGTATTTTTTTTTTTTTTCAGTATAAATACCCCCCACGAATTTAAATTCAAGATACATATTTTTGAATGTCCTAATCACTCTCAAGTTTTCAATCCATTAGCCGTATATTTTATTTTGCCTACATTAATTTTCTGAAATTACTTATGTATACCTACTATTGAATTTCTGTGTTTGATAAAAATAACATTATTACATTTAACGTTAGCGAATTCACCACAACGAAGAATAACTTGCACGATATTTCCTGCCTCTTTGAGGTTTTCTTTTGAAGCATGTAACGAGTAAGTGTGCGGAGAAAATGCACTTGAAAAAATACCGCCAGCCTTTACGAGTACCAATTCATACACGAGTGTGTTTTTTTTTTATGCTTTCAAGCTGTTTTACCGTAGTTTTGAAAATACCCACGTTTGGATGAAATTACTTCTTTAGCTTTCTACGTATGTAGGTAATAGGTATTAGGTTGAAGGTAGCTAGGTACGTGTATTTCGTTGTAAATTATTTCAAAGCTACTATATCGTGAAACTTACAAATCGTTCGGTTTATAAGCGTGAAAACCCGCGTACAGGTATCTATAGGTAATGTGCACGATAAGCTAGTATACGAGTATAGACGTCGATAGTAGGTATTTGTATAAGGTAATTGAAAATCTCATCATCGGTATATCGCATTTCTTTTATAAAATTTACCACCGACGATTACGAAAGTATGTAGATGTACCCTACACAGTACACTACTCTATACACGCACCCTGAGTCGACTCGTCCCGTTTATAGGGTTCCCAATTCTATAGCAAGGGGTGTTTTTTCAATAGGAAAGAAGAAAGTATGTAAGTAGGGAAAAGAAGAAAAGAAAAGCGTGATTTATTTTATGAGTTTTGTTGTAGTATTGGTGGATGAATCAGTATATGGGATATTATTCCTCGTCATCGTCGATATAATATTCACCGAGCGATGGTTAAGACGGCGAGCGAATCGATGTGTAGATTGTGTAGATTGCGTAGATTGTGTGCGTATTCATGTTACAAGGGTCCGAAATGAGCTTTCTGGTATAACACAACGACCGACCGCGACCTTTCAAACAGATTGGGAAGATGTTTGGCGTCACGACGTTAATTTTTCTCCCTTCTCGTGAGCCAATAGTAATACCCACGACTCACTCAATGTGAAAAAGCTATCGTAGAGCTAATCAATTTTACCGGCTGTCCAATGACAGCATATCAAGACAAAAATCCTGAAAATTTTTTTAATATTTATGAAGGAGAAAAATATATTAAAAGTTGAAGGAGAGAAAATTATGAATTTCTAAGAAAAAAATTGATAAATTTCAACATTTGAATAATATTTTTTTTCGTCATATAAAAGCAACCTTTGGAGTTTCGCTCGATCTATTAATTGAAAAATTTTTAAAAACATATTTTTTTTTTTACCAACATCTTCATAGTTTGCGAACGACTTCATCCCTATTCTTGATTTTTTTCAATCACGGATTCGCTACCTTGTGGTACAATCATTTTGGTACTCTTGAATTTACCTGCTAAATTGGATTTTTTTTTGGTATTTTTATTCAAAAATGACTAAAAAGTTTTTTTCTTCAATTGATATTTTTTTTCTGTGTATAAATTCAACCTTCGAAGTTATTATCTCAACCACTGAGTTGAATATGCTTTCTCGTCCGTTTAAAAATTTTTTAATGAGGTGCTCATGAAAGCTTTTTCAAAAATTATTTATGAAAAAACTAAAAAAGGTACAAATTGTTAAACATGTTTATTGCCCGATTTTCTATACCATCGTCTTATGTATTGTTAATGAAAACCAGGCTATTACAGTCTATAAACCTATGACAGACCAAAGGGGGAGGGGGGTATCATTAAAATCCTTTTTGGGGTTGTGGAAAACCATTACGATCATTTTTGGAGATGTCAAATGCGTATTTAAAAAATAGTTTTTCTCCAAAATTAAAAATTATTTGCTATGCTCAATACCAACCAAAATAGGCTTGGATTGGCAGCAGATTTGATATTTTTGAGTGGGGATGACCTTTGGTCAAAATTCAGTTATGCCCAAATTTGGAGGAGGGGATGCTGCGGAGCAGAAATCGCAAAAATTGTTCCTTTCTGTGCCAATTGATGAAGAATCGAAAGTTGTATAGCATTTCCGAAAATCAGCCTACTAGGTCAATTAGAAGGGGTGATATAAGGGTTTTCCCCTTTTTGATTCGAGAAAGGATTGTTCCTTCACAACCTCTCCCTCTAAATTGAGCTAGAAAGTTGAAATTTGGTATGCAGCAATGAGAAAATGGTGAAGATCTTGGAAAAGTACAATGTTGATTATAAAGACAGTGTCAGTATGAAGATCAGAAAAGAATTCTCCGAGAATAAATGTAGCATAAAGGAGGAGCGAGGCAAGGATTTTCACTCTCTTCCAAGCTGTTCAACGTGTATATCAATGAGATCATGTGAGAAGCATGAATAGAAAAAATGGGATTGAAGATCAGCGGCGAAAAAATAAATGAGATAAGCTACGTTGGTGACGAAGTAATAATTTCTGAAACAGAAGCACAAATGCAGAGATTGATCGACCAAGTTCGCGAAAGACTACAACAAAGAGGTACAAATCAAGATCAGAATGTAAGAAATTGAAAATGTAAACGAATTCAGGTATCTAGCAGCGCTGATGAACAATGATGGAAGGAATCTCTAGGAAATGTAGGAACGAATTGGCACCGCAAAAAAATGCATTCAATAACCTCAGCCAGATGCTTAGTAATAGAATAATGAATCTTGATCTCTGAAAGAGGAGAATGTGGTGCTATGTTTGGTCCATTATGGAGTATTCTTGTACAGCATGGACTATGAGTTTGGAATGTGAAAAGAAAATATCTGTCTTCGAAATGTGGTGTTATCGCAGACTGCTCAGGATCTCATGGACAAGCTATGTAAGAAATGAAATAGTCCTAATGAGAATTGATGAAGAATGGGAAGTCCTTGTGGAAAAAGTTGAAGACAGAAAGCGGAAATATGTAGCGCACAATATTTGAGAGAATCGGATCTTCTTGCTAGTTCTACAGGGATTAAACTATCACTTGTATGAGAGAAGGGAGATTAGTACAAAACATCCGATACAGGGTGCCTGTTGAGTGAATACCAAAACTGAAAACTTGGATATAACTGGATACTGCCAAAAACACAAGTCATATAGAGAAGTTGCCTATCTTGAAAATTAAAAGGGCAAATGAGTGTTTTGAGAATGAATTGTAGATGATGCCCATTTTTTTACTAATTTCGATATTGAAGGAGCTGTTTTAACAAGTTGATCAAAATGAATTCTTTCATTAACGCAATCCGAAATTACCTAAATAATTTTCTCTCAAATAGTACCCTTGGGTTGAAAGGGGACGAGCGGGGAGATTATACAGTACATGTTTGTTATTTTTGTATCGTTTTGAGAATATTTAACCTCCTCCCCCCCCCCCCCCCACCCCCAATAATCTCCTATGGATTGAAATTCCGCAAGATTTCATCAGTCTAGTTGAACTTTCAAATTTCATGGTGTAAGCTATCAACGTCACCATAATTTGACCAAAATTGAATTTTTTCATTTTCACTGTGATATTCCATGATGACATGTGTTAATATTACTTGTTTGGTCTAAGATTTTGGGGATCTCAGTTAAAAACCTACATGAACAAATTTTCGTGGACTTTCTAAAAAAAAACTCGAAATTTTTTAAAAATTGAGTTATTCTAACGAACATAGAAAGTTGAACAAATTTTTTTTCTCTTCATGTTTTTCCCAACGTGAAAATTGAAGGAGTTATATCAAAATTATTTGAAAATGAAGAAATGAATTTCAGAAAAAAGTTTATGAAGAGATCAAAATTTGTTCAACTTTCTACTTTAAATCCGTATCCCATTTTTCATTATTATTTTGTTTCTAAATTTTTATCAACTTGTTTAAATAAGCCCTTCAATTTTGAAGTTGTTTAAAAAAATTAACATAAGCAGATTTGGTCAGTTTTCCATCTCCTGTCCATTCCTTTTTAAAACACTCGTTCACCCCTTCAATTTTTAAAGTAGGCAACTTCTTTATCAGACGTGTTTTTTTGGCGGTATCCTGTTATGTCTGAATTTGCAGGTTTTGATATTCTGTGGCCGGACACCCTGTATGAAAGCATTTTTTTCCCACATCTACTGTTCAGTACGAGCAAAAATATAATTAAAATAATTTTAATCCTTTCCGTAGACAATCTTACCTACCTACCTACTGGTACAATGGATATGGATATACGTACAGAGATGGTGTAAGTTTCGCAGCTATCACATCGGTGGAGTAAATTTAATTAGAAAATAGTTCAGCAAAGATATTATGGTCTGGTATTGTGTCGGTGTTAGCTTTACTAATGCTGGAGAACGAGGAAAAAGTATCGGTATCTGCGACCAGTGCGGGAGGTACATTTATGTAAGATGACAATAGCTGTGCGAATACTTTTACGTAAAGTTACAACTTTTTCCAATGGTTTATTAATGTCGTACGTTTTATAGATTGCTCGCTCCGCTCCGGTGGCGGCCTGAATGAGAACACCGTACTCGGCAGTTGGCAAATTTCACTATGAAAAGAATCGATAACAGGACAAGAAATGGCGTACACCACCGCAGTTCTCTACTCTCTAGTCGTGTCTTCTTTTTTTCTTTTTCGTACGTTTCCACAACCCCTCTCCTCCCGATCGTTATATTTTTAATGAAAATTACACAGATACAGAAATAATGAAATTTACATTGCTGGTATAAATTATTTGTCGATAAAGACGAGTAGACGACTCGACCGGTGTAAAATTAATGGCTCGTATTAAGCCGGCGAAATTTAAACAACGAACGCCTGTTAGGTTATTTCGAGCTGTTCGATTTGTGTGTAATTTTTTTCTTTTTTTAATTCGTTGCAAGGTCTTGTAGGATAGAAATATAGATAGGTAGATAGGTGAGGTTATAGTACATACAACAGGTGACCGTTTTAATTAGAATATTGCTACGAGATTATGACGCTGACGGTCGAGCTCGTGAAGAGTTGAATTTGCCATATTTTTATCGACTCTAATGAAGTCCAAATTTGCCCTGTCGAGTGGTATTTTTGAGAATAAGTATAAAGGCAGAAATAACGAGCAATTGAGATACCGGTGACCTGTACACGTTTAAGTAGTTTAAAGTGAGCTTGGTTTGTTTTGAGTGGGTTTTGGGTATATTTTGTACGGTTGATATAATCGTACCTACATTTTATATGGTACGTGTTGTATGGAACATATGTGTTGGTTATCGTATTTTACTAACAAAGGCGCTGTGAATGTGTTTTGCTATATATGTGTGTGTGTTGGTATCGATTTGTCTCATTTTTCAAAAGTTTCGAATTATTAATGGCGTACGCGGAAACGTACTCGTAGTTTGGGTCAGCGATGTATTTTATTCTACTCTATTATACCCGGGACTCAATCTTGTAACGTATGAATTTGTCGATTTGTGAACCATTTACACGATATAGTGATTTGTCTCTGAGGTTCTTTTTTTTTCCTGTATTGTAGTTTGAAGTGTATATCGAAACGTGGCGATTTTGGTGTCGTTTTATTGTCCAGTTGAAATTAGTACTTCGTTTGATGTTTATTAAGATTGATGGACTTGGAAGTGTGAGTTTTACACGCTTGGCAAGAGGTTTCAGGTTTATTTTTTAATCGTGGCACTGTTTCAATAGATCACTTCAAAGTTGGATTCACATTTTTCATCCTTACGACTACTATAGTTTGATGTTTTTGCGAAAAATACATAAGCTGGAGTGAAACGATGACGAAGATTAAAAAAAAATTTAGGGTTTTTTCCCTTTCGGGGAAAGATTTTGTATTATGGATGTTTAACATATCCACATCAACATTTTAACATGAAGTGCAGAAATCATTCATAATCATGTTTCATCGCAAGTTTTCGATCAAAAACATTTAGGTATTTTTCTCTGCGCTCCGCTTTGAGATTTGATTTCATTATTACCCAGCAAAATAAAAATTATGCAATCATTTATGATCACGAGTTTTTGATCAGAAGTATAACATCAAAAACGTTATATCATCTCGTTGTCAGAAAATGACCCTTTAGCCACAAGACATTCATGTCAAAAACGAAAAAAAAAATTATTCCAACTACGTTACATTTTTTCGATATTCACTCGTTGCTTGCTAACTACAAAATATTTTTTTAATTTTCTAATTTTTTCATTTTTTATTTTTTTTAATTTTTCCAAGTTTAATTTTTTTATTTCTTAATGTTTTTAATTTTTTGTTTTCAATTTTATCAAATTTTTAAAGATATTTTAATGATTTTCAGTTTGTAATTTTTTCAACTTTTTAATGATTTAAAGTTTTTAATTTTTTTATTATTTTTATTCACACTTTTTCATTTTTCAATGTTTTGAGTTTTTAATCAAAAATTTCAAATTAAAAATCAAAAACGTCATGCTCTTAGAAAAACGATTCAAAAATGGTATTTTTAGTCATTAAAAATTGAATTTCTGGAAATGTTTAAGTAATTTACACAATTTTTTTGATCTGATAGCCCTATTTTATAGAAATATTAATTTTTGGGTCGGGGAGGCTTCCATTTCCCTCCAGTATTTACTGGACTGTTATTGCTCCCCTGAACAATTGAAAATTTTGAATTCTCATCGAGCTGTTCATTTTTGTGTAGCAGTGTTGCCTACACGAAAAACCAACTTTTACAAAAAATAAAAAAATTTACAATTTTTAACAAATAATGTAGGGTTGAGTAGAGGTTGAGAAAATAAGTAAAAACGGTTATCGGAAAAAATCACCCACTTCAAGATTTGAAGGAGCAGCTATACAAAAATTATGAAGGTTTAAACATATTTTTAGACCATCATTTTTTTAAGTTTTTCGGATCGCTGCTCCTTCAAATCTGAAGCTGGGCAATTTTTCCATATGATAGCTTTTGCTTATTTTCTCAACCTCAACCCAACTCTACATCATTTTTTCAAAATTGTAGGTTTTTGATTTTTCACAACCATTGTTTTTTTGTGTTTTGGTTTTTCGTGTTGGTGAAATGCTACACAAAACTAGTCATTTTTCGGGTAAAAAAGATATACAGTGTGTTTAGATATCTGGGATACTACATGGCAGGCAACCATTCAAACAAATCTGCGTCGAACAAGTCTGACTGTTCCCTCGTGAGTATGATTGAAAATTTTGTCAAAATTTTCAAAACCCGAAGATGAAAAGAAAATTTTAAACATGTTTTTGTACTTTTTAAAATTAGGGGGTTCGCATTGTGCAAATTCATGTTAGCAAATAATTTTTGGCATTTTTATTACATTTTTCTTTGCTTTAACTGCTTTGATATGCCTTTAAATTACAAGTACGTGTGTAGCTCAAATCAAAATTAATGTTTTAAATTAAAAAAAAAAAAAAATACCAACCCGCGGAGGCAGAGATGCACAAATCCTCCCATGTTGAATTCCCTCCACCCCTCTCACCACCCTAAGGTTTTCGTGAAAATTTGATAATTTGTAATTTACATTCGAAAAAGCGGTAAAATGGAATCTCTAAAGCTTAAAAATGGTCTTAAATGAATTTTTTTGATTTTTTTATCCTCGGTATTTCGCAAAATCTTTTCCCTTGCTTTGCCCGAGCTATATTTTATTCGATTTCTACAATCTGTGCCAGACCAGCAAAGCAGGGGAAAAAAACTTATATTTTTATTTGTGGTAAGGAAGTTTGATGGTTTTAGGTGCGCCCCTGCCTCTTTAAATTTCGATCTACCTTGGCCTGTGCTAATACGAAAGGCCCATCGGGAAATTCTCGGTGTACAGTTGTCCCAGTGGAGATCTGTCTGTGCCCAATAATGTACCTACAGAATACAGCCTTATAAATATTACGAGTATATTCTCGTTATTGGCTTGAAACCTCCCCCTCCCCTTTTTGAACGATTAAATTTATCCATTTAAGTATTGTGGGATTTTTTGATAATTGTAATATCATAATTTTTGGAAATTGTTTACAAAACCCCAATTACTTTCTTGCAGCCTCTTCTCCCCGGGCCTGAGTTTCCCAGTATTTGTAGAAAATATGTATTGGAAATAATTTTTTGCAAGCCTACACTTGTCGAGTGCAATTTTCTAGCATTTTACATTTATAACTAGATACACGAGAGGGGGGAGGGGCAGGGTATCAATCTCTTACTCTTGACTCTACATCCGTAGTGCCTTCTGTTGCTGAATGCAATTTGTCTGCGAATCATAACCACGCTCTGCTACCATGTCACTAAGTACGATTTTTGGTGTTGAAAAGCATAATTTTAGTTGTATTTTGTATTAAATCATTGAATAATCAACTTTTTGTTGCAAGTTCATTTCTTATTAAATTTCCTTTTTTCAGATTGTATTACATTTTTAGCCTGCCTTTAAAAAACCTTCATACTACCCTTTACACTGCCTTCGTAAATTCTCCACGCCACTGCAACTCCAATTCTTTTTTCTTTTGTATTTTGTTCGTGAACGATTCATCAGACTGACCTAATCTTCTGAATCATTACCGAGTGACTGCTCACTACGAATATTTTAGTACAGATAGCAGATAGGTACTTACCAAATCTTTGATGTAATTAGCCTGATTGATTTTCTATGCCATATTGTCCATAAAAACCAGGCTATCACGACCTATCACCCTCTGGAGGGGAGATTATCAACAAAATCCATTTTTTGGGGTCTTAGAAAGCCGTTAAGACCATTTTTGCCGATGTCTAATATTTATTTTTATTTTTTCTCTTGAAAACTATAATCAGTTACCATGTTCCATGATGGCCAAAGTCGTTCCAATTAGTTTAATTAGCCAAGTTTGACGGTAGATTTGATATTAATGGGTGAGGATGGTCTTGGGTCAAAATTCAGTAATTTTGAAATTTGGGGGAAGGGGTGTTGAGGGGCCAGCCTCTCAAAAATTGTTCCTTTTCATAGAGAATCCAAAGTTGTTTAACATATCCCAAAAATCTACCTCTTAGGTCAATTAGGAGGGACGATAAGAGGGGTTTTCTTTTTTTTGATTTTGAAAAAAAGCTGTTTTGAGCCGAGAGATTGAAGTTTAGCATATAGACTTAATAGGGGTCATAGATGCGCCTTTTTGGCGCTTCGACTTTTAAAAACCATTGCACTCCCCTGTAGCCTCAAAAATATTTTTCCATCAGTTAGAGTTCGTTCGCAGATGATTCATCATTCAATGATGATTAGTTATACGGAGTCATTTATACAATGAACTTTCAACTTCTCCCTCACTTCAGTTGAAAATCGATTGGAATACGCAGCCTTTAAAATATTCAAAACTCGACCCAATTTGAATTTTTAGGTTAGCGTTGCTACCTCATCAGGAACAATCTTCGGAAAATGGTGTCATTTTTTCATTCGAATTTCGATGGTATATTATTCATCTTTTAAAAATGATAAAAACCATAACTATCGAAAAAGAAAATATTCGCTACGTTTAATATCCTTCTTGGTACGTTTGCATATCTCGAATATAGAAAAATTTTTAATACTCGAAAACCTCCCCGTCTATGTTTCGAAGATTGTACTCGTATAAGGCCGAATGAAGACATCAGTGTCGTTCAAAATTTTAATGGTATTTGAATATAAGCGATTTTTATAGCCTTAAGTATCTATACATTCTCAAACTATCGTGTAAATATATCTAGCTATTTACATAAATGTAACTAAAGGCGAATTTCGCAAATTAAAATTCACCATAGCATAGGCTGTTCTCGGCGTCCTTCTAAGCTGTTAATTCCATTTCATCGATCTAACCAACCTAATACCACCGTGGTACATCGAATAAATTTCTTCCCTTCAAAGGTCAACGACCCCTTGAATGTAAACGACGAAATTGAATTTTACCCGTGAAATTAGAGATATAGGAGCTTATACGTTCTGTGTACATGTATATTTTCGACCTATCGTGAGCCGGAAAAATGAAAATGAATGCCACGTTGAGCCTCGTCATTACATACTATCGCGAAGCGATGGTAAAGGGCAGAACGAGGTGAATGATCGAGTAGGCACTTGAAAATAGTATTTTTGTGAATTTGATTTCTTTCTTTCTTTCTTTCTTTTTATTTTTATAATTCATTTTTTACCCTCATATTTCGAACGATGGTGTGGTGTTTCCTTTTTCTGAACAATATAATTTTGACACGTGCGACAAGAATACCGTAGCCGAATGAATACGATGAACGATGGGCGACGTTGACAAGAGGCTTAAGTCGAGCATCGTATCGTTCGTCGAGTACCTGAAATTAAGCGGTTTATCATTGCAAAAATCTTCGCCCAGTTTAATAGCAAGCGTGAAAACCTTAAGAATCGATATTCTCACAAGATTTTAAGCTTTCGCGAAAATTCCGCCGTTTAAATTTTTTCTTTTTAGTTTTACTCAAGTAGTTGCCCCGTGTAGGCTTTTAATTCTCTTCTTAGCGTATTGTTTTCTTATCTTATCTCCTGGTGTTTTTTTTTCTTCTTCACAAATTTCATATCCGCTTTTTACTCTGGTATCTACTATTTAGTTGTTATGGCTATTTCTTCGCGTGTTATTTTAATCTTGAAATTAGCGTTAATATTTTCTTTGGTGTTTTACAGAACCAGAAGATACGACGTTCAAAGGCGGTATCCAAGCTACGTTAATTAATATTAATAAAAATCCCGAAGGAGTAAAACGCACTACCAAAGATAATGTCGACGGTGAGTCTTTTTCTCGGTTTTTTTTTTTTTTTTTTTTATTATTTTTTTTTTCTCTATGTAGTAACATGTTGGTGTAAAAGCAATCGCGAGAATCGAGTCAACGTGGCCTTAGAGAATTCCGCCATATTGTATTTTCTCATCTCGTCTCGGCGACGTATAAAGTTACTGTAGGCGAGAATTTTCTCATACTTTGAGAAAGTTGAAAGCTACGTGTTTTTTGTATCTTCGAGTCAAACTTTCCTATAGCCTATCAACGATGAGAATTTTTTTTGTCGTATTTATTGAACGACGAGTACATGCACTTATAGCCTATATTGGATACGAGGCTCGTTTCGTGGTTTCTGTAGTGTGTTGAAGGTTTATCTATATATTATTGAAATTTTTAAGCACCTTTTACTTCCCTTGCTCGTTTCCCCTCATGTATAATGTTTTATAAGTGTCTAAGGAAGTTGACGTATGTCTTGTAAGAAGATGTTTTACTATAGATTTTGCATGCTCTTAATAAAAGGGTGAGACTGCAGATTGGTATCTTGACATATATGGTAATTTAACACATGTACGAGTCTCCGAGTAGTTTTTTATAAATAAAAAATAATACTTGTATCAGACATTTAAAATATATATCTCTGTTTTAACACTAAAGTTGGTAAAAAATTTTATGGGGGACGATTTTTCTTTTGTAACTTTTTGATAAATATTGTAATACAGGGTGTTCCATCTTGATAGTACCTCCTTCGTAGCTTAAGTAGTGTAACTTGAGTTACGCTCATGTAGAAACATTTGCATACCTTAACTGTTGCGTGAGTTCATTTATGGGTGCTTGAAATTTTCTTTTTCGAATAGTTCGTAGATTGTAGTATTTTTTTAAAAATGCTGGGTTGTGGGTTTCGTTAAAATGTTATGCATGCGATGTGTATTTTGTAATTTTTATTCATAAATCTTAAATGAACAAATACAATGAGGCTGGAAAGTCGAGACCTACAAAAGACACCTCGAAGACGGTTACAAAATGTACATATCAAATTTCAAGTTCCTGTTTCAATTTGGATGGGAGTTATGCGATAAATAAACTCAAAACGTAAGAAAATCTACCAAAAAAAAAAACACATTTCTAAACTGTAAGGGGGCGCAATTGGTCTGAAAAGTTGAACCCCCCAAAAGGCACATCTATGGCCTCTACCAAATTTCAACTTCCCAGTTCAATTTGTTTGGGAGATAGATGAAGAACAGTTTTTTTTTCAGGGTCAAAAAGGAGAAAACCCCTCGTATCTCTCCTCCTAATGGACTTAGGAGGATGATTTGTGGATATGTTATTCAACTTTGGATTGTCTATCAATTGGCTCAGAAAGGAATAACTTCTGAGATTTTTGTTCCTCAGCAACTGCTCCCCCAAATTTGAGCATAATTGAATTTTAACCCAAGCTCAACCTCACTCCAGAATATCAAAGTCGCCGCCAATTCAAGTCTGTTTCCAAATTTGACCGATTTTGGTCTTTATCGAGCTGTGCTGATGATTTTTACAGAAATTGGTCGTAATGGTTTTCTAAGTCCCCGAAACGAATTTTGTTGACACCCCCCCCCCCCAAGGTCAATAGACCGTAATAGCCATGTTTCATGGACCGTATGACACCGTATGACATGGGAAATCAGGCTAGAAAGCATATCATGTCAGATTTTCGTCTAGCAAAGGAAATATGTGAATTGTCCCCTCATGAAATAAAAAAACAAGCTCTCTGAGATGTTTTTGGTGCGAGTGGCTGAAATCGCCAAAAAATACGTCTAGAATCCTTGCTAAATCTACGTACCAAATTTCAACCCCTATCCTCATTTTGGGAAGGAGATATGCGTGGAATAAAATCGAAAAATGAGAAAAATCAACCAAAAAACTACTTTTTTGCTGCTTTTTGTGGGAAGCAGTGGGTCTGAAAAATCTAAATTACTAAAAGGCACTTTCAAGAACCCTACAAAATCTACGTGTCAAATTTCAATTCCCTAGCTTAATTTGGAATAGAGATATTCGTGGAATAAACTCGAAAAATGAGAAAAACCAGTCAAAAAACTACTTTTTGGGGGCTGTAAGTGGGGCACAGTGGTACTGAAAAGTTGTAACTACCAAAAGACATATCTACAACCCGTACTAAATATACATGCCAAATTTCAACTTCATGGCGCAATATAGAGAGGAGATATACATGGAATGGAATTTTTCAAGGTTAGAAAAGAGGAAAAGCTCCATATCTCTCCTTCTAATTGAGCTAGGAGGCAGATTTTCAGATTTGTGGTGCAACTTCTGATTCTCTGTCAATTGGCTCAAAAACGAACAATTTTTTCCATTTAAATATTCGAGGCAACTCTCCTCATGAATTTGCATGTAACTGAATTTTTACCAAAGGTCATTTCCATTCATATATATCGAATCCCCTACCAATCCAAGCCTACTGATTAAATTTAATTCTTTTTGGTTGGTATCGATACGAGTAAACGATTTTTGGTTGTGGGGAAAAAATATAATGAAAAAAATGAATATCCAACATGATTAAATTACTAAGTAATTACTATTAAATTACCCGGTAAATACAAGTCAATTACCTAGTAATTACCATACCACGTAATTACTAGTAAATTACGAGGTAATTCGTATTGTAAGTAAAACAGGTTTAAGGTTTGCCTGTCAGTACTGGCATGATAGAGGGAAGGTTGCTCAGTAATTTTCTGGATTGATGGCGAAAATTTTGCAAAATTTTGAAAATTAGTGGTCAGGAAATCAGTTTTGTAAGGTTTTTATAAAAACAAAATTTTAAATACTCAGAAGGGTAATTTAAATTAGTACCTTCAATAATTATGATATGCAAACCATTCTACATGAGTATAAATGAAGTTGCATTTCTCGCGATATGAAGGAGGTACTATCGAGATGGAACACCGTGTAGTGCATTACAGCGCTAACCTTTTCTGAATTCTTTATCTTGAAAACTTGAAAACTGTCTCGTTTCTTGTATACTTATTTACTTGGTTTTTTAATTTTTTATGAAGTATGTTTCTCGGGAATTCATCTCTAAAAGCCTTACTGAATATGATACGTATATTTAAAATAATTTATAAACCAAACTACTTCAGTGTGAAAATTAGATGAGAACTTTCCGTACTCAATTTTTTTCATTAGTTTTGAAAATTGCTCTTCTATGATTAATTGAATGTATCTATAGGAGCATGCCATGCTTTTCCCTACCACTCTCCTTCGAATTTTGTCTCATTAGTTGGTTGATTTTTTTATGGTGTATAAAGTATGCTGTGAAGATTTTTCTTACAATTTACATAACTTACTTGCAATATCGAACGGTGTTATGAAATGTTGAAATTTTACGTTTACTTTCAAATATATAAGGTCATCTCCTTCGACGTTGAATAATATTTTCGAAGATCTGCGAAAAATGGAAATATAATTGAATAACGTTGCTATTGTATTTTCAAGTCGTAAAAAAAATTTACTATGTGTGTTTGTGTGTGTGTGAAAATTTACATTTTTGCATTATTAATGAGCCATGGATGTTCCTATTTGAAAGAGATGTAGTTAGTGAGAATAAGTTAGTATGTGTTTCGATTAATACAAACAAGTCGAACTTTATTAAAGCCTCATTACTTCTTCTTGTAAAATTTTTCTCATTTAATGCAAATATCGTAAATTACATTATTCAAGTTGCACTTATGACCGATTTTAAGTTGTTACAGCTTTTTTCAACTTACCGTTGAGGTGTGCCATTCGAAAGAAAGAAGAAAATAAATAAGGCATTTTATATTGAAAATAAAAATATGAAAACCAATTAAAAACTATAAAAAAATAAATCTTTAAACTGAGAACAGAAATGGATTAGAGTGAGCAGTGTGGAAAGGCTTAGAATATTTCTCATTTAGGCTTGAATTTTTTTTGAAAAAAATCATCTTATGGTAGGGATATTTTTATTGCATATTATCTAATTCATCTTGCAGAATGTATCCAGAATCGTAAAATGTGATTTGGAGACGCTCGATAAACAGATATTTTATGAACTTTACACGCATACATTTAATTTTTTCACGAAATCATTGCATGATAGAGAAATTTTTAAGATTTATTCGGATTTAGCGTGAAAAATACATCTAGAATCATCGAGTTCAAGGCTTAGGTCTTGAAACAAGTTCAATTTTTGGTGTTAGTTGATGAATTTTGCTCGGTTTCCAGCAGTTTTACAACTTCTGTCCATTTTGTAAGTCAATCTTCACATTTTTCAATAATTGTTGGTGCATTTTGATAAATTTTTCTATTTTTTTGAAAACTTTTGTTAATTTTTTGGTGAATTTTCTACAATTTTTCTCGATTGTTCTTGTTTTTGGTAAATTTTCCTATTTTTCTAAACATTTTCGTTAATTTTGCAAAATTTGACTTTTTTTCATTGATATTTTGTGAATTTTTTTCAGAATTTGACTTTTTTTACGCATTAGTTTTTGCTCAGTTTTGGACTGTTTTCCTGATTTTTTTCAATTTATTTTTGGTGAATTTTTAACAATTTTTTGTGAATTTTGATAAATTTTTCCGTGCTTTCGTACATTTTTTTCAACTTTTTGCTTAATCTTCAAAATTTCTTCTCAATTTTACCTTTCGTTTTTGGTAAAATTCCATATTTTCCTACACATTTTCACTAATTTTGCAAAATTTGACCATTTTTCAAGGATTCTCTGTGAATTTTATCAATTTTTTCTGTTCTTCCGCATATTTTTATCAAGTTTTTGCTCAATTTTAAACAAATTTTCTTAATCTTTTTAACTTGTTTTTGGTAAATTTTCAATAATTTTTTGTGAATTGTGGTAAATTTTTCTGTAGTTTTTTACGTTTTTGTCAACTTTCTACTCTTTTCTTTCTCCTTTCTCTTGTTTTTAGTGAATTTTCATATTTTTCTACACTTTTTCGCTGATTTCACAAAATTTGGCCATTTTTCAAGCATGTTTTATAACTTTCATTCAATTTATTTATTCTTTCACGTATTTTTGTCGATTTAAAACAATTTTCCGTGTTGTTGGTTAACTTTTATGTGGTTTTATACATTTTTGTCAACTTTTTACTCTGTTTTCAACAACTTGTGTGAATTATGATGAATTTTTCTAATTTTTTGTTCAATTTTCAACAATTTTTCTCGATTTTTCTTCTTCTTTTTGACGAATTTTGATATTTTTCTACGCTTCTTCGTATATTTTACAAAATTTTACCATGTTTCGAGGATTTTATGTGAATTTTATCAAATTTTTTTATTTTTCCACACAATTTCTCTAGGTTTTGGTTAGTTTTAAGCAATTTTTCTTCGATTTTTCATCTTATTTTCAGTTTTTTTGCTCTTTTCAACTCTTTCGTAAATTTATCTAAATTTTTTCTTTCGTTCTCTCAATTGTAATTTAAATTTTAAAAAATTGAAAAAGTCAAGGGACATGTCGATTGTTACTAATTTGAGGGCGCTGAATTCGAATATCAGCTTAATTTTTTGATCCGACCCCTCGGAACTGCCCCACCAGCCCCCTCAACGTGATTAAAACTCCAAAAAATTGCCAAAATCAAATGATATATCGATTGCTACTAATTCGAGGTCGCTGAGTTCGAATATTCCCTTAATTTTTTGATACGATTCTCGAGTGCCTCTCTAACCAGGGTACCATCACAAAAAAAGTTGGAAAATATTAAAAACAAATTCAATTTAAATATCGCACAAATAAGTAAAATCCTTATCAAATTTTATTGCTCAGCTTGCGATTTCAATGATAACCATTATCTATGTCATGTATACTGTTGAATTAAAACCAAATTGTATATTATATGCCCTTGTTATGTTTACTTCTCTTCCTGCCCAAATAGATATTTCGTCCTCGTTGCTTCTCGTGATCGAGTATCTTCTTTTACGTCAATATACGTTTTTAGGATATAAACTGAAATTTTGTGACGGTCGTTAGAATTTATGGATGGGCCTTCTGTCGCGTAAATGGCGCTGCTTTTATGGATAGTATAGACTTAGGTGTATTTAGGCTGGATTTTATACTAATATAACCTACGAATACGGTGAAACTGCAGCATTTGGAAACATGGTAACGAAACTGCTTAATTACATGACGTTGGATCTTATATACTGTAGCTGAAGATATCAACTAGACTCAACCTAGTGTAAAATCTTCACTACCTTTCTTCGTATAGCATTGTGCATAATATTACAATTTATACCTATAACGATGCGCCAAGGTTGCGTTTTCAACAAAAGTATGCAGGTATAGCACGTACTAGCGTCAAACTTCAAAAGAATCGTAATTTTAATGCAACATTTTCGGTACGTTCCATATTTCTTTTTTTTTTTTTTTTGTTGCGCAAATTAATCGATATAATTTAAGCAGGCAGCCGGCCGGCTTTAAATGCACAATGAAGTCGAATCACGAATATGCGTGTGTTGAGGTGCGCCGATTCGTTCTTCGATCCTTGACGACGACAACGATGACGACGACGACGACGACGGACGCACGTAAAGTGTAAAGTTGTAATCGGAAGTATTGGCGTCTGGATGTCGTCTCCGGTCCGTGCTTGCATTTGATCTGTTACAGGGCGAGGTAGGGGCAAATAGTAAAGTTCCATATGTTGTGTCCGCGTCCTTGTGTATCTCTATATCTGTTACCATGCTCAAATACAAATTCTATCTGTAGCCGTTTGATGGTAGAGTTGTCGTAGAGCTTTACGAGTTTCTAAATTAGGCGCTCCCATGGCGTCTAGAAACTGAGCCGGTTTGTCCATTTCAATTATTCTATGACTTAGGTATCCGTGATCGTATAGAAACCATAGCAGTATACCTTGATCGGTCGAATTATATGCGTACTTTTGGCATAAGTTGAAAAATAGGTGGAAATTTTCAGAGGTGTAGGATTCGGCCATATGGAACCCGGTTGTACCGTTATTAATTACCGTATCGATAATGGTACCAAACAACGTATCATTCATAAAGCTTAGCAGGAAATTGTCGACTATCGAATTACTCCAGTATACTCTTAAAGGATTGTTGTTTAAATTATTTAAATATTGGATCACCGAAGCAGGATTATATATAGCTAGATTTTGATATATGGTTTTGTATCCGTTATAATAGGATTTAATTTCATTCGCTTTATCGGAGCATTTGTACAGGTCGAGTAATTGAATTACTTCGTTTTGTTTAAATCCGAAGTACTCGGTGAATTTGCTCTCTTCGCCCATGAAAGGATGAAGCTGTGTGTGAGATAGATAGGTGTCAAGATTGGATAAAACAAGCCCACTGACGCCCGTTATTAAACCTCCTGCTACTGGTTGGTCGGCCGATTCGAAGGCTTTTTGTAGAATATTGTTTACGTACTCGTAATACATTAGTATACCTTTACCAGAAGGCTTGCGAGAATTGCTGACCATGCTGTCGTAATTATCGACCAAGATGATAACGTTGTTGCGATAATATTGTCGTAAAATTGTGACTAAATTGAGTAGCATCTTATGTAATACATTATCATTATTTTCGTTTTCGTTATCGAGATTTCTTTCGTTTAATTTTTTCATAAAGTTGATCATAAACGAATTTATTCCATAGTGATTGACGAGTACTTCTTGAGGTATTTGCAGCATCCACGAGTGTTTAGCGAAAGTGTCGTACAGTTTGGCGTTTATGTGACGGATGATATTTTGCCTGGTGAAAGATTCGATCACTGGGGTAGCTTCAAGATCGACAAAAAGTACTGGATATGTGGCCATGTGATTGTTGAAAATATCTGGATATTTAAAGATGGTTAAATTACCGAAGATCTTGAAAGCGGTCGAATTGGTGGGATGTTTTGGTACACCGTAATCGTCTAGTTCGATTTCCGCGAAAAGTTGAAACATTTGCAGATTTATTGTCTTTCCGAAACCTCGAGGGCTTGATAACAGGATTTTGTGGGATTTTGAATCGAAAACAGTTTTTATGAAATCGGTTTTGTCGATGTAGTACGGCTCTTGTAGCAGGTCGTGGAAGTCTTGAGCGTTGTAGCTTGATGCCAGAGTAAGAATATTGATCTTGGAGAGGAACTGGAATGTTATGAAAATTATCGGATATTGATCCATGTTGTAAATAAGTTTACGATTCGCGCATATGTTGGTTGTGTGGTGTAACTAAATTTTCGTTCTTAACAGGGCACTAATCATAGCGTTCAAAATGTCAGGAATTTATCTGTGATATTGTATCTCAGCTATTGAACCGTTCAAAAAAAATGTCTAATTAGGTAATGGTTAATCAGAAAGTTACGATAAATTTAAATTCGATCGACTGAGATTTTGTAGAGTAGGTAATAGAAAGTAGCCAAGTAGGTATTTATTTTTCAAATATTCATATTACCTGGTATGAATCGTTTCAGACGTAGATGGATAATCGTTACCAAAGGATCCCAAAAAACTATTAAAATAATATTCATTCCAAGTTATATACATGTAAAGTTATCTGAATAGTAAAGAAATCGATGAAATGTTGATCGAAACATCAGAGAACGATTTAGGGCAAACGGTAGAAGTACTCACATTCAAGTATTTGTATTTATCTCATGTAAACTATTCGTTTTAATTGAAAAAAATCGTTCGTGAATGATTCATATGATTTTAAGTTCATTTGTAAATGATTTGTTCTTGATGAATCGGGTCGAAGGAGAACGACTCATGAAAACAAATGTGATCACAAAGGCAAAATTTTCATTATTCGCTTGTACGAAGGTTAAATTGTTCAGGTTAGATTCGATCAAACATGGTTTAATTTGCTTGTTTGTGGATAATCAATAGGATTTCGAACAAATCATTCGGGACTGACTTGTATGATTTGAAAAATTTTTGCATCAAAAATCGTTCGCGAATGATTCGTATGATCGTATGTTCATTAGTGAGTGATTCATGTGTGATGAATAGATTCGTTCGCGACCGATTCACGATAGAAAGATAGAGTTTTCCTGTACTCCTCGAATCATTCTTGAATCATGACCGAAGAATGATTCGTTTTAGTGACTTGATCTCACTTGTGAAAGAATTTGTGAAATTACGAACACATCGTTTGCGAACGACTTATATGCATTAAGAGAAGGTTTTATTGAAATCGTTCGTGAACGATTGGTTTGAATTAATGTTGATTTGAGAGCGATATGTGCATGATGAATACAGTCGTTCACGAACGACTCACGATGGCAAATATACCCCAAATCATTTTATGAATCATGATCGATAAACGATTCGCTCAAATGGATCAGAGAATCAGTGGAATTAGAATGTCTAATGAATCATTCGTGAACGACTTGTATGTAATGTGGAAAGGTTTTATAACAATCGTTTGAATTTATTTTGTTTTTGAAAATGATTCGTTCGTTCTTGGGAAAGTCGTTCGGAAATGAATCGTTACAATCTTATTAGTTGTTAAAACTAGATTATTGAAGATTTGCTCAAATGTCAATGATTATGGATTCGTTCGAATGGTTGGTGTCGTTTATGAAAGAATCAACGTAAATTCAAGCAAATCATTTGCGAACGACTTGTGTGTAGTGAAAAAAGGTTTTTTATCGAAATCGTTCGCGAATGATTCGTATAATTTTGTAATTTTTTTTCAAATAATTAATTCATGGTTGCTACAATCATTCGGGAATGAATCATTACATCGATTGATTCATTCGTTCAAAATTGACTCGTTCGAATAGGTGGGAGTCATTTATAAAAATATACAATGCAAATCTGAGTAAATCATTCGCGAACGACTTGTATGTATTGAAAAAGATTTTTTATCGAAATCGTTTGCGAATGATTCGTATTATTTTGTTGCTTTTTTTCAACTGATTCGTTTATGATTGGTACAATCATATGGGAATGAATCATTACGACGATTGATTCATTTGTATATAATTCATTCGTTCAGGACTGATTCGTTAGAGTAAGCTCATGTTATTTATGGAAAAATCGGCGCAATTTCGAGCCAAGCATTCGTGAATGATTTGTAAATCTCTTACAATGAACTCGAGTTGGAAAATTTCACAAAATCGCAAATTAGACTTTGTTAAAAATCGTTCGCAAATTATTTTTGTACATTTTCAAATGCTCCAGTTGAACTTTTTTGAATGATTTGTCAGAAGAATGGTTCAGCCGATCTTCAGTCGTGCTTATGATTTGTTGTATCGTTTACAAACGAACTTTCATCAATTTTGTTCTCAAATTATCCAACTGATTCGATGATATCGAAAGATTTTTTCAATAAGTTATTCGAAGTATTAGATTGAATCGTTTATGAACGAATCAGTAAATCTTGACGTGAAGTTATGATAAAATTACGCGGTTTATTATATTTTCTTGTAGGTATATACGTTCATATTCGTAGAATACCTGCAGTGAAATTATTATTTCGAAGGGAATTTTGACTCTTTTCAACATTTTCTTTCTAAAAAAATATTTTCGAATGAAATTAAAAATTACGTCGACTGTTGCATGTTTATTTTTTGATTTACTTATCCTCAAATGAATTGTACGATCGTTTACTCGACCTTTAAATCTGTCCACGGTTCACAAATATCTACCCTTTAATTATAAACCTCGCCTATCACTTGGTGGATTCAAATTCAATACACTGGCCCGTAAGTGAAACTCTCCAGTATCTTTCTTAGGCAATATCTAGCTTGAGAATTGGGCGCAAAATATTCGTCTTTTACTCCCGTCCAACTCAGATACCCATGATCGTGCATATAACTCAACGATATATCCTGATACATTTTATCGAAATGAAGCGGTAACCTGACATCGAAAAACTTCTCCAAATCTGCGTAATCTTCGTAACATTCGACGTAGGTAAATCGACACATTAATTTATTCACAACGTTTTCGACGATATGCCGAAGCAACGTGTCTCTGAGTACGGCTTTAATAAAATTATCTTCATCGGATAGACGCCAGTGCATTCGATAATTCTGATCTGATTCGAAATGCTGTATGTATTTAATAACCGATTCGGGATGGAACAGAGTCTGGTCGTCGACAGTTTTATATCCTCCGTAAGCGTAATTTAATTCGTTTAGTTTGCCGCGTGGCAAATGGTATCTCGTTATTAAATCATCGACGTCGTTTTCGGTAAAAGCGAAATATTCGTAAAGCCTGTGCTCGCCTAGGAATCTAAAATGCGTTGCGCGATTTATGGTTTTACGAACTTTGGGTAAAACCAATCCACTGACCGCGGTCACCAAACCGTAAACAGCTACCGGTTGTGTCAAAGCTGTGCGAATCGTTTCGCCGAGGATACCGTAAAAAACTGATACATCGTTTGTGGTTATCTCGATAGAATGGCTTAGAACGTCGTCGTAGTTATCAACCAAGATTATAACGTCTCTTTGAAAATATACCATTAAAATATATGATATTCGGTGTAATCCTAAGATGGTCTGTTGTTCGTTAAATGGTCCCTGTTCAAATAGATTCGCCATAAAAGTTAAATCTTCTTCGAGTATTACGTATCCGTTATAGGGTTTACGTTCCAAAAGGGCCTCCTTCGGTAAATCTAATAACCATTTGTATGGCTCGAAGATTTTGTATAATTTATAAGTCAGAAATTGTACAGCGCTTTCGTTGGTATACCAGGGAAATAATCTGTCAGCTTTCAAGTCCAAGTGAATTATTACGTATTTAGCCATATGATTTTTGACGACTTGGCTGCTCTGGAAAATGGTCAGGTTTTTAAATATTTCGTACGCTGTGGTGTTGATCGGATCTTTGATGTTGTGGTTCTCGTCCAATTCGATGCCTGCGAATAGCTGAATCATTTGGAGATTGATGGTTTTGCCGAAACCTCGAGGGCAAGTTACGAAAGTGTAACTTTGCCAGTCATCTTTGAAGAATTGTTTTATAAGGTCTGTTTTGTCGATAAAATATAATTTATTTCGTAGCTGGATAAAGTGTTGTGAGGACAGGTCTAATGGAGAGCATTTGGCCTGGTCGATGATGATGGGTAGAAATAAGCAAAGTACTCCTGGCAGTATTTTCAGTGATCTGCTGAGAAAAACAATTCATTTGAATGGTTAGAAAGCGACGTTAGTGGAGTTTGTAGGCAGCAGCCCGGAATTGGATGATTTGAAGGGATCTTTTTGTGATATCGAACTTTAAAACTTACTTCATCGTTGGTTCGATTATGTAAATATTTGGCAAGATAAATCATAATTCTTTTGATGCTTTTTCAAAACTATCTTGAAGAACGATAATTGAACTGAAAACTTGAACATTTTCTTTTCTAGTTCTACTTGTTAATCGAATGATGTAAAGTATTACAGCTATAAATTACAACTTATCGCGAACGATAAAAATATGGATTATCGCTGATCTACTAAAACATTCAGTCAGATGTTCATTAAATTATTTTTATCGAGGGAGAAAGGTTTCGAAAATTTAATCATTCGCTCAGCTCAATAGAGACCAAAATCGATTAAATGTGGATTTGATATTCTGGAGTGGGGTCAACCCTGGTTAAAATTTAGTTCTGCCCAAATTTTGGGGGTGGGTGTGCTGAGGTTCCAAAATCACAAAAAAATGTACTTTTTCGAGCCGATCGATGGACACTTCACAGTTGTACAACATATCCAAAAATCAACCTCCTAGATCTATTGGGGGAGAGGAGATATGAGGGGTTTTTACACTTTTTGACCTTGATAAAGGGCTGTTTCTACCTTATTTTCCCTTCCCATTGAAGTAGTGTGTTGTATGTAGTTTGGTAAGTAGACTTGGTAGAGGCCATAGATGTGCCTTTTCAGATCAATTGTACTCCCTCAAAGCCCCAAAAATGTGGGTTTTTGGGTATTTTTCTAATATTTTGTTTGCCCGTCCCATCATCTCCCCTCCAAATTCATCTAGAAAGTTAGATCTAGGGTAGGTCCTAAATGTGCCTTTTGGAGGTTTCGACTTTTCAGCGCCATTGCACCTCCTCACAATCCTAAAAATTGAGGTTTTTTATCGGCTTTTCATATTTTTTGCGTTTGTTTCTCGTACACCCCCCTCCCAAATTCGGCTATAAAGTTGAAATTTGCTGGTGTCGACTTTTTTGCTCCTCTAAACGCTATCTATTCTTATCACTGTAATATTTCACGAAAATCAGATTTTAATTTCCTCCCCCCTCCCCCTCCCTCAATATAAATATATGCTTAGGTTAGCATCAGATTTTATATTTTCAAGTGAGGATAACTTTGCGTCAAAATTCGGGGAAGCTGTAATTTAAGAGGGGGTGGGGAAGGTACTGAGGGACTAAAATGACAAAAATATTTCTATCTGAGCCAATCGATAGGTAATCAAAAGTAGTATAATATATTCAAAAACCACAGTTGGTCAATTAGGAAGGGAGGTATGGAAGGGGGTCCCCTTTCTGACCTAGGCTGTCCCCTGTATATCCTCCTTCCAAATAGAGTTAGAAGAATGGAACGTGGTATGTAGATTTTTAGTAGGGTTTCTAGATTTGCCTTTTAGGAGTTTCAACTTTATAACCTCATTACAGCTTCAAAAAAATGTTTTTTTAGAAGGTTTTTTTATTTTTTCAGTTTACCTCGCGCATATCTGGCTTCAAAATGTTGAAATTCGTCATGTTCATTTTGTATGAATTTCAGATAAGCCTTTATGACGTTTCAGCCACTTATTCCAATATTTACCTGCACCTCTACCACGCTTCTTTTTTTTCTTCCAGAAAAGTACAATTTTCCTATCTTGTAGCTTGCTTTGTGTTAAACAGGCTCAAAAAGCAACGCATTGCAATGCTGTATTATTATTATTATTATTATTTTTTGAATTATTTTTAAAGTTCATCAGATGAATCAATCAATTATCAAAAAAAATTAAATATTATATTTCACACAATTATCCCTGAAGGCAACTCAAAAGGCTGAAAAAATACTACACAGATCCCTCTATCTTCCTCTTTACATACCAACTGAAAACTGAAGCATCGAAGGTTTGTATTCTTTTGTGGTGTTCCGGCTCCAACTCCAGAGTCGAGCATGATATTGAAGCAACTCCGCAATTTGCAGTTCTTAGAGTCTAGATCTTTTCAGAACGTAGTCGACAGCTGAAGGTCATTATTTAAAATTGAAAGGGCCTAGCTTTTTGGGTGGGACTAGAGCTTGTATATTTTGAGAAAAGGTCAGCTTTATAGGTAGAATTCAGCTTTCTTTAAACTCCTTCAAAACAGTGTCCGGAATCGCTTGAACCCCACTTTTACAGAGCCAAGCAAAATGTTATATCAGGCTGCGAAGCCTTTCAAAATGTTATACCTCACTCCGGAGCTTTTACCTAGCACCAGAGCAAAAGTCAAAGTTCTTCCATAAATCAGTACTTGATTGAAAGAAATCTAGTTGTGAAGCTGGAAGTTGGCTAGAGAGACGGTGCTTATTGCCTAATTTCACGTAGAATGAAGCAAGTCTAGCTCTGGAATTGGAGAAGTACACTTCCGAAACTAGAGTCCGATATGTTGTATGTGGAAGAGAGCTCCGGACACGGGGCTATGCAGCCGGCTGTCAGCATTCAGAATAGGAGACTGTCTGTGAGACTCCGGAGCCTGTTGGAACTTGATTTGATCGCTCTAGAGCGGAAGCAAGCAAAAATTTCAGATCAGGATCCTAGAACCATACATGTAGGCCTTCCAAATGGTTCGGGAATCTCACAACGTATACCATCTTGCTCAAAAGTCGGTGCTTTATGAAAAAACATGAAGCAATGACCGATTATTGAAAATAAAAGTACATTAATTTACTAATAACATCGTTTGAATTTCCCTTGTTGTATGAAATCTTTTTCAAGGGAGGAAAAATTCGAAGGACGGGGAGAAGTTGTATGATTTTATTCGTTATATTTATCGCATGGAAATTGTCAATCGACGATGTCTCGATTTTCGTTTCGTTGATGGGCAATGTGGTCTTGATTTTGAAATTTGTTGTCTTGATTTAATTTGTAGCTGGTGGCGTTATATGAGGCTCGTTAGGATCGGGCTTCTCACCCTCGGGAACCGTTATATTCGTGTTTTGTTCATCTATATTGTTTGGTAGTCTCAACGTATCGTTGTCAACCAAACAGGCTGATAATTCTTTCAAACTGGTCCATATTTCCAGATTCGGTGTGGTGAACATATGCACCAGTGTGTCTTCTACATTTCGAGCATCCGGATGTATAATTTGATTGATTCCATGAGTAAGATACCCTTGATCGAAGAAATAACTGAAAAGCATTTCAACCTCGGCGACCTTATAGTCGTGATCTACGCATTTATCGAAGAATAGGGTGAAATTTTGCAAGCTGTACGATTCGTATTGCTCGAATTTGGCGGTTATGTTACGTAATAGATTCTGTAACAAATGGCTTAGTACTTTTTCGCCTTTGAAACTCAGCAGGAAGTTATTGTCTTTGGCGGTGATGTTCCAATATGGTATTAAGGCGTTGGAATTGTTGACTTTAGATAGGTACTTGATCATCGAAGCGGGATTATATATGGCTAGCATTTTCGTCTTGCTTTTATATCCGTTGTAAAGTTTTCTCACCTGTTGTCTGAGTCGTATCGAACAGTTGTATTTGATTAGTAGATTAGTTGCCTCGGGATCGGTGAAACCGTAATAAGCAGTGTAGCTGTGATCGGTAAGGAAATTGTAATGTTTGGATTTGCTCAACGTTTGAAGAATGTGAGCCAAAGCGAGAGAACTAGTGCCTTGAATTAAACCATACGAAGTGACTGTGTGATTATTATCGAACGTATTGCACAGTACGGTGCTCAAATACTGATAAAATGTGTCTATGTCTTTTTTAGTCGGTTTTAAAAAACTATTGAGTACGCTGTCGTAATTATCTATCAAGATCATTACATCTTTTTCGAAATAAATGTGTAAAATGTTGGCTAAATCGTATAGAGTGGTTTTAATGTTGGACTCGTCTCCTTCGGGTAATGTGTTTGCATTCAGATTCTCTAGCAATTGGATTTGTTGAGCGGTGATTTTATGATCTTCTTTTGGCTTATCCAATAGCCATTTGTACGGTTCGAAACTCTGGTGTAATTTAGTATTGAAAAATTTCACAGTTTTATTTAAATTGATAGATGTGGCCATCGTATCGTCGGATTCCAGATCGATATAGATAACTACTTGTTGAGCCAAGTGTTTTTCAATCATATACGAATAATTGGAGATTTTTAAACGTTGAAAAATCTGATACGCGTTTGTAGCGATGTAGGGCTTAGGTTTATGGTTGGAGTCGAGTTCAATTTCGGCAAATAAACGAAGCATTTGTAGATTTGTTGTTTTACCAAAGCCTCGAGGAGCTGTTATGAAAATATGCTTGTTGTATTCTTCGAAGAATGTTCCAATGAATTCGGTTTTGTCAACGAAAAATGGCTGTTTGGTTAGCTCGACGAAATTTTGAGTCGTTGCGGTACATTTTTGGGTGAGTGATATGTATAGGATGGTGAATATTCGAAGTGTAGAGATTATCATTCTGAAAAGTGAATAAGAAAAAAGGGTAGTTCAAGAGTTAAATTGTAATTATAATGTTTTCAATTGTTTTTCATGTAATTTCTATAAATGAAATGTGAAACTTACTTTTTTTTATATGTTTTAAAATGGCATCAAAGGAAAAATACGGAAAAAAAATCATTTTTGGAACATTTTTGTTGTCCCATTTGATTTTGGCTGCTATCGATTCACACCCGATTTTATATGTGTCGGTAGGTTGTGGGGGTACCGCTCTTCATTATATCGTACGAGAAATTAATCCTACATTAACTCGAAGGAAAAATGATTAAGAAATAAGTGATGACCTCGATTTATCGGAGATAAATTTTCGATTTTGAATATTAGATAAAACGAATTTGTTACTTACATTTATTCGATGGGAAATCATTACTTTTTATTCATTGATGGTTGGCGTTGTTAACATTGAGTTTAAAATTATTCCAAAATATTTAAAAAATTATTTCTGTATAATCTTGAAGTCTCCTTCATAATGTGTTCCTCACTAGAATTGTTTATAAAATTTTAAACAAAGCTGAATTTTGACCTTAGAGTTGGGAGCTCCTTCTAGAATAGATAATCCAGCTTTGCTCATTTTAAATGTTGAGCACTGGAACCAGACTCCTCTTATTCCGGCTGCGAATATTGACTCCTCTTTTATTGTAAATATTGAACTCTGACTCCACAGCCAAGCTGCTTACTCTTCAAATATCGTGCTCTAACTCTATAGCCAGTTTCCTACCATTTTCAGCACCGTACTCCAGCTGCAGAGCCAGGCTCCAGGAAAAATTCGACCATGAAGCTAAACTCCTTTCATCTATCTATTAAACTCCGGCTGAGAAGCTGGACTTCTCTTATTCTGAATAGTGAGTTCGGACTCCAGAGCCTAGCTCTTCATTTTCAAATATTATACTCCAGCTCCGATCCGCAGCTCCTTCCATTTTGAGCCTTATGCTCCGGCTCCGGAGCCAGGCTCTTTTCATTTTGAGCATTATGCTTAGACTCCGGAGCAACATTCTTTCATTTTCTAAATTTCGGATGCAGAACCAGGCTTCTCTTATATTTTGAATGTTGGACTCCGACTCCATAGTCAAAATTCCTGCATCTGAATATTAGGCTTCGACTCCGGTGTTTGATGCCTGTTATTCTAAATATTGTACTCCGACTCCGCAATTGAAATGCCTGCATTCAAATATTATACTCCGGCTCCGGAGTCAGACTCCTGTTTTTATAGCTTCAGATTTGGGAACAGGATTTTCTTATATTTTTAATATTAGATTTTGACTCCGCGGCCAATCTTTCTCCATCCAAATATTACGCCCCGGCTCCGGAGCAAAACTCCTATTATTCTGAATATCAGGCTGTGACTCTAAAGCCTCTTATATTAGTATCGAAATATGTTTAATAGCGCATTCTGCAAAATTCTGTCAGCAGTTGGCTGTCATCATTTGACGACATTAGTGAACCTTTCACAGTATGACGTCATTATTGGACTGACATCAGTGGACGAATTTTGGTGGCCTGGAATGACATCAGTAGACGCATTTGATGAAGGATTGATTTTACGATTTCAAGTTGAAATGTTGAGGAAAATTAAAGATGTTTAAAGTTGACCCATAAACGGTTGACCTTGACTCTGGATTGATTTCATGATTTGTTGTTGAAATTGTTGAGGAAAATTAAAGAAAGTTAACCTTGACCTCGGATTTATTTTATTGTTATTGAAATATTGAAATATTGAGGGAAAATATCTGTCTTTAACATTTTAACATTAAGTTCAAAAATCAAAATCGTTACATAAAAAACGTCGCGCTTTCACAGAATGACCCCCCCCCCCCCCCCCCCCCCCCCCCCCCCCCCTCCCCAGGCCTAAGACATATGTCAAAATCAAAAATGCTTGATTTTGATCTGCCTTTAGTCGACCATAACCCTGGGTTGATTTTAAGATTTCAAGTTGAAATGTTGAGAAAAATTAACCTTGACTCTGGTTGATTTTATTACTTCAAGTTGAAATGTTGAGGAAAATTGGTTGACTTTGATATTGGTTGATTTTATGATCTTAATTCGAAATGTTGAGGGAAGTAAAAGATATTTAATAGCGTATTCTACAGTTCACCCGTTAGCAGTTTGACCTTAGTTTATTTTATGATTTCAAGTTGAAATGTTGAGGAGATGTGACGAAAATTATTTGTTGAATTCGCATTCTTCTGATGTTAACTTCGACTCCAGAGCTGAACTACTTTCATCTAAATATTAAGCTCCAGCTCCGGAGCTAAACTCCTATTGTTCTGAATATCAGGCTCTGACTCCGGAGTGAATAGGCTCCGAGAATCTTCTATTTACAACATTGTTTCAGCTCCACAGACAGGTTCTGAAAAGCGCCTAACTCCAGAACCAGGTTCTTACCATTTTTGATACTGTGCCCCTATTCCGGAGTTTTGCTCTGATGGTTTCCCTTTGCAGTGTGGCTCCGATGCCTTCCCAAGCTCTTTTTATTTTCAGTAATTCGATCCGATTCCGGCGTTGAGCAACTTCCATTTTAATTTTAACTTGGAAATAAGATGTTTCAGTTCCGGAGCGAAGATCCAATGTATCCAGTGGTTTGAACTCCGACTCCGGAGTGGTTCCGATGCTTTTTTTTATTGTATTACATGTTGTTGACCTTGTAAGTTGGATTTTCTTTGAAGATTAAAAAAAAGTAGAATAGTTCGCGAACGATTCGCTTGTTGAATTTCAAAAGAGTCGATGTGGACTTCACTTTCGTTGTGAAATGTTTGATTTTTCGAAGTGTTTTTTTCACGGTAATCCAAGCTTCATTCCCCTTCTTTCCTTACTCTCTCAACTCATCCAAATTCTTTTACATTAAAAAAAAAAGAGCTTTAAGAACTAAAAATAAAGAAAACAATAACTATTATTTTTAATGATTGAATACAAATTGAGATACTTTTATTTTTTACTCTTGGAAAAATCTTCAATGGGATTCAAAAAATTCGAGGTGATCACTTTGAAAAATTTGAGACTTTTGTCAAGTTCAGAAATCAGATCATGTTTCAGAGCTGACGTTTTTGGCGGGCATTTCGATTCACTTAATCTAATATCAACGTTTTTAGAGCTTGGCTAGTCTCAACATTCGGAGATTTGTATCCGTATGTGGAAAACATGGCGGTATCATTAGCAATGGCGTTATATGTAACATAGCCCTGTTCGTAGACGTACTTAATTAACGTATTATAATCGGTTTTCTTGTACTGATATTTATCGTTCAAATTAATGAATCGTTTGGTATCGGAAATGTTATATTCTCCCACGAGGCCGTACTCAGTAGTACCACCATTTACAATATCCTTCACAATATCTCGAAACATTTCATCGTTACGGAATCCGCGCAGAAAGTCGTCTTCTTCGTTTATTTGCCAGTATGATTTCAAAGCTTGATCTTTTTCCGTTTCAAGATTCTTAAGGTATTGAATGACCGATGAAGGGTTATATAAGGTGGTAAAATTTTGCAACGTATACCCTCCGTAGTATTTTTTTGCCTCTTCGGCCTGTTTGGGTGTAAGTTTATATTTTTTAGCTAATTCAGCGACGTCAGTTTCGCTAAATCCGTAATAGTCGAGTACCCATTCACCTTCCAGGCAAGACGTTGTGTAAGATTTCTCTAAATCTTTATCAATCGAAGGATATAGCATTCCGGTGGTTGCAGTCACCCAGATATTACGTGTCACTTCGTTTTGAGGCGGTTGCGCTACGTGTTTGATGACGTCGTTGATGAACTGGTAATACAATTCGATTTGCTGTTTATTCGGCTGCGACGATTTTATGAACGCGTTGTCGTAATCGTCGATCAAGATCAGTACACCAGATTGGAAATATATTTGTAAGAAGTGAGCGAATCTGTACAGAGCCTCGCCTATTTCGAACTTATTGGCGAGTTTTTTCTCGCTCAGCTTTTTTAGTAATTCTACGTGCTCGTCGAGTAATCGATAAGGCTCCAAGAGGTTGATTTTGTGCAGCGTTTCAGACGGCACGTCCAAGAGCCATTTATATCTGACGAATCCTTCGTAGAGTTTTTCGTTCAAAAAAGCGATAATTTTTTCTTCGCTAAAATCGGCCAATGTCTGGGTGGTTTTCAAGTCGATCGAGATTACTGGATGTTTGGCAACGTTGTCGCGAATCCAACGATAGAATTGTTCGTGACCGACGGCGGTTTTTGAGAAAATCTTATAAGCCAAGGTTTCGTTTTGAGGTTTAGGTTTGTGATCTGCATCTAATTCGAGATCGTTGAACAGTTGAATCATTTGTAGGTTGGTTGTTTTACCAAAACCTCGAGGACACGATACGAACGCGATGGTAAAAAACGAATCTTCGTAAAAGTATCTCATTAATTCGGTATGATCGACGAAGTACGGTTGTTTGGTTAGTTCGATAAAGTCTTGAGCTGAGTTGTCTTTACCATAGATCTGATGATACATGATGGAAATAACGCATATTGCGAACAGGTGAACGAGATTAGCCATTGTTGGGGATCTGTAATGTGAACAGAAGATTGAATATGGTAAAAGGTTCAGAGGATTAGTTGTGAATGATTCATTTGTGAACGATATAATTTATTTTCTTGTTTTAGGATTTCATTCGCGAACGAATCATTTGTAGGAGTCATTTTAAAATTATCCAATAAGTAATTTCTCTAAAAAGTGCTTGAACGATTCGATTATGAGTGATATTGAAAATGAAGTGTGATATGAGTCAATAGAGATTGGTCCGTGAACAACTCGCTCAATAAAAATGCTTCGTGATTATTGAACAGTATTTCTGAATCATTCGCGAACGAATCACGTGTAGGATTAATTTTGATCGGATTCGAGCAGCATTACATATCGTTTGTGAACAATTCATGTGTGAGTGATATCAAGAACCGAGTGTTATATGAATCGTTGGTGATTCGTTCGTGAGCGACTTGTTATTGAAAGTTATTAAATCATTATTAAATGTTTTGTAATGCCTGAACAGTACTTTCGATTCGTTCGTAAATGGTTCACTTATAGCATTCATTTCGAATTGATTCCAGCGTTATTCCATATCGTTCGTGAAAGATTCATTTATGAATGATATTCAAAATTGAGTATCATATGAATCATGGGCGATTTATTTGTGAACGATTCGCGTATTGATAGTTATTAAATCACCATTTCGTGACTATTGAATCATATTTGTGATTCGTTCGCGAACGATTCTTTATAGGATTCATCGTGAACCAATTCGAGTCGTGCTAAGTATCATTCGTGAATAGAGTAATTCATTCATGAATAATATCAAGAATAGAGTATTTTATGAATCATAGGTGATTCATTTTTGAATGATTTACTATTGAAGGTTTCCAAATTACTGCTCTGTGATTATTGAACATTGCTTTTGATTCGTTCGTGAACGATTCAGCTTTAGGGTTGATTTTGTATCTATTCCAATAGTGTTTCGTGCCTTTTGTGTACGATTCATTTATAAATGATATTGAAAATTGAGTATCAGATGCGTCATGGCGATTCGTTCGTGAACAATTCGCCCATCTAAAATTACTAAATCACTGTTTTGTCATCATTGAACAATATTCATGATTCGTTCTCAAACGATTCGTTGGTAGGATTAATTTTGAACTGATTCTAGCAGCAATACATATCGTTTGTGAAGGATTCATATTTGAATGATATCAAGAATGGAGTATCTTAAAATCACTGGTTAGTCGTTCGTGAATTACTTTCTATTAAAAGGGTTCAAATTACTGTTCTGTGACCATTGAACAGTACTTTTGATTCGTTCACGTACGATTCACTCGTAAGATTGATTTTGAATCGGCACCAGCAGTATTCTGTATCGTTTGTGAACGATGCAGAAAATTTATCATCATATGAATCATGAAGATTCGTTCGTGAACGATTCGCGCTCTGAAAGTTACCAAACCACTTTTTTGTCATTATTGAACAATATTTATGATTCTTTCGCGAACGATTCACTGATAAGATTCATTCTGATATGACTCGGGCAGCATCGCATATCATTTGTGAAGGATTCATGTATGATGTATGAATGATATCAAGAATAGTGTGTCATATTAGTAAATGACGGTTCTTTCGTGAACGACTTGCTCTTAAAAGATAACTAATCAACCGTTTTGAAATAATTGAACAATAGTTCTGATTTGTTTTCGAACGATTCATTTATACAATTAATTTTGAATTGATTTGAGCAACATTACGTATCGTTCGTGAACGATTCGTTCATAAAAGACGACTAATCGATCGTTTTGAAATACTCGAGCAATATTTCTGATTCGTTCGCGAATGATTCACTTACAAGATTTATTGTGAGCTATTTCGAACAGTACTTGAACTCATTCGCATACGATTCATATGTAGAAAATATGTTCAGTCAATTTGAAATTCCTAGTGATTCTTTCGGTGAACGCTTCTCTCATCAAAAATAACTGAACGAATTATTCCGAAATGTTTCACGAACAATTCTTGTTACTTATTGCGTACTGCAGTGGCTTTCTTCATAATGAGTAATTTTATGAATCGTTCGCGAACGACTCACCTTTGAAGTAATGTGATGGGACTCTTATTATAACATCGTTCTGTTTTTAAAAAAATCAGTTGAATAGGCAATTTATCGATTACATATTTCGACATGTTCCCCAACTTGGACGCCATAAAAATAAACCACATAAATTGCCGAAAATGAGTTCAGAATCGGTCACGAACTACTCGTACTTATTGGCGAATGATGTTTCATTTTTAACTACTGAACCTGAGCCATTTTATGAAACCTATTTACGGCGGTTCTCCAGTATCGTTTCGATTAATTTTTGAATGCCATTTTTCAATCGTTCGCGAACGAATCACTTGACGGCGGTAAGATTGAGAAATTATTCATTTTTTTAAAATTTAATTTACGATTCTTTTCTAGTTCGTCGCGAATAATTTACGTATAAATGAATTTTCGGAACTTTGAACAAATGATTCAGCTTTTAAGGAATGTTCTAGGTCGTTCGTTGCTCAATTTTTACCTTTATCAATGATTTTTTCGTAATATTACTGCAACTAGACTGAGTCGCGTGTTTGAAGAAAGGAATAAGAAACGAGATTTTGTGTAGAATTTCGTGATTTTAATGAAAAACGAGCAAATTCTATGAACTTTGCGTAAATAATTCTAATACTATAATACTGTTTGTATTCAAATTTCTCGCGTCCATAATTAAATAACTGTTGCAGGTGTCTGCTTACTTGAATCTCTCGGTTTTTTTTCACTACGCATATTTACGCTTAAAAATAGGTATGTAAATATTTCACTTAAAATCTGTACCTACTCGAAAAATGAGAACTTACTTCAGTACAAAAAACCCCTTGAAAAAACTTTTTTTGGAAAAAAAAAAAAGGTCAGTTACAAAATTAAATTTATGCGGCGTCAATCTTATACTATTTATACGTATTGCACTCGTTCATTATTATTTTTCGAACCGATAGTTCTATTAGACTAAGTATTCGTTTACATATTCAGATTTGGATTCTTACTTGTGGCAAATATGCGAAGTGTTTATCGCGTAAATGTAGGTATCGGCTCATTTAAAATGTACGAGTAATTTATAATTCGACGATAAAACATCCGAGCTTTTTGGTTTTCTTATCGTTAACGAAATCCTATTGTTAATGGTTTAGAAATTGATTACGTACATTTCAAATCACAACCGTATACATTTTAGCCTGTTTTTGCGATAACGTATTGTCGATACTTGTTTCATTTGTAACGATTTAAAATTCATCGTCTTTTCACGATGAAAAATCTTCATCCGTACATGAGCTAAGAATCCAGCCGAATGACTGAAAAAAATAAATAAAATTCTAAATCCATTTGTGTGTTCAACCGAAACTCCTTATACACGCGTAAATGGTAATTGATTTCGCGCTAGATTACGGTAAATTACACCGATATCTGTACTGTTGGTTATCGAATGAGACTTCCATGGATTGGTGATGGTAGGAGGGTGGAGGAGGGGCGGGGGGAGGGGTGAATTACGAAAGTGACGAAATATTACCGTACAGAACTATTGTAGGTAGTAAGTGTGGTACTGGCGTATCGTGGTTACAATCTGTTGGTTGTTTACGCAGCATTTGGTTAAATTAGCATTTTGTCGGACGCGTGTGTAAGCACTTACTTAGGTACCTATACCTATACCTACCTGCCTACCTACCTACCTAGCTAGGCTACGGTTTTACCTGCTGCTATTCTGTACGTGTATTGGTAGGTAGGGTAGATATAATGTAAACAATAAAACAGTTTGTAAATTGCGTTAGTGCGGTGCAGAAGTGCATTTTAAAATCGAGGCGTTTTCTTTACGTGTAATATACTAGAACATAGTACGTAGTACCCAGTACCCACTAAAAGGGTCAGCTTTTCAGCGCCGTGTTTCTTTTCCAGTTCGATTAAAGCGAGTTAAAAGAATTGGGCGTTTACTTTTATTTAACTATATACGGAATTTTCGTGTATCGATTGTTTTTGACGTCAAGACGAATGTACATACGAATAAACCTTGATTATATTAAAAGACAGGTTCGTATTGATGGATTTTTTTCTCTTCGGTTTAGGGGTTGGTGTTGGTCCGAGGTTTATGTAGCGATGTTGATTTTGAAGAAGATGATTGAAAGAAACGTCGAAAAAGAGGCGAAATTTTCTCGCATCTATTTTGACAGCTCGAGCAGGCTAATTGAGTTTTAGCGAAATGTCGAAAGGTGTTGTTCGTTCGTTAATGAACAGATTAATAGAATTTTGAATTTCGAGAATTGACAACAGGGAGAAGCAGATAGATGGAATATTAAAACGAAGGCATGATGAAAAGCATTTGCGATTATACTCGTAATTTCACGTGATGATGGATTATAGGGTGTTTGTAAAATAGTACTGCTTTTAGATACACGTTTATCAATTTTGTATAATGTTAATTTCACGAATTGGTTAATGTGGTGCTATATTTTTAATCGTGTCGAACTTTTTCATGGCATCGTGGCTTGGCTTAAAATTGTATCAAATTCGTATCCTTGTTCTTTTTTTTTTTTGTTTACGCTTTTACTACGACTAAGGCCAGAGGCGTATCGGAAGAAAGGATTATTTAGAGGAGGGATTTTAGAGGATAAGTACAATGATCTTTTACGTTGGTATTTAGGACAGTATAAGAGTATATGAGTAATTGAGATTTGTATGTTGCAAATTGGACATAAAGTTGGAGGATTTTTGTTCAGGAGATAGGAGTGGGTGAGAAGGGAGTGACCTGTTCGTAAACGGGTAATAAGTATGTCTTCTTTTCGAGAAATGTTG
>FIZR01002967.1:0-20000 GCA_900060175.1 Ferrisia virgata
TTTTTTTCTTTTTTTTTTTTTTTTTTTTTTTTTTTTTTTTTTTTTTTTACAATATTGCGCTTTTGGAGGGAAAAAATTCAACGTTTTCTTTCATTTTACTCGATTTATTCTCTTTCAATTGTGTAATTTCGAGAAGGTTTTCCTTTGTATTCGACGAATGTATGGATTTGTTGTTGGTTCTGGATTTTTTTTTTTCAAATTAGGTGAATGAAGTTTCTTCGAGACGTGTATTATGGATGTCTCTTTGTTTAAGAGAGCTGAAGATTTTATCAGTTAGGTTTGGTTAAAATAATAAGTGCAAAGTGTAAAGATAATATTAACTTTGGCGAAATGCCGTAATAATCAAAATGGAATATGGTGGTACGTTCATTCGCTTCGGGTGGATTTCTTGATATGAATTTTAATGAATTTTTACTCCAATTATTACGTTTCGTTGTTCATAAAGAGAGCAATTTTTATGGAAAAATTTTTCCTTAAATTTTCGCCGGGAGAAGTTTAGTGGAAAAATCTTCACCATTAGACTTTGTTTGTTCAAGCGAATCGTTTTTCCTCCTTTAAATGATTTAATTAGTTAGGTACCATTTTAGAGGTTCTTTTAATTTAATATGGAATTTATTCCAATGCTTCGAACCATATTTTTCCTTTTATTCAAGCAACCACAAGATCTCATAGTTACTTATTTAATTCTCTCCCTCTCGGCACTTCGGCGGTATCATTTAAGACTAGAAAAAAAAACTCAACGGTGAACTGTTTGATTTTAGCAGAAATGTAGATGGTAAGTAAATACAAACGAGTGTTCTTTGTTTTAATCTCTTGTTCATTTTGTGATGTTAATTGAAGACGTATTCTCACACGTTCGTTATGTCGATGGTTTCACTTGTAGTCTATACATATGTTTGTTTTTGTTAATTTTAATTAGATCATTAGGGACGAAATTGAATATTTTTTAAAATTCTTTCGGCCTTATTTCTTGTAATTGTCTTTTTCATTTCGCTTTTCAATTTTACATTACAGCCACATATTACGGATACATAGGTACTGAATTGTAGTTTAAATAAATTCACTTCAAACGATGTTCACAACTTTATTACCGTTTTTATTCCCAGCCTTCTTACGTATTATAAAACGAAAAAAGAAAAGAAGATAACCAAACCAATACCTTTGGTTTCGTTTCTATATCCTATAATTTTTTTTTATTTTAAAAATGTCGATTGAATCATTGCTACCGTATTTATAAATTATTTTACGAGGTATGGATTTTATACTCGTGATCAGTAGTGCGAAATAAGATTAAAGAAATGCAAAGTATTCTATTTTCATTTTTAAAATAGACAAGCTGAAAGTTTTTCAAATCCAACGTTTTCAACTTTATTTTAAAATTCATGGTCGTATTTTATATTTTCATTTCTTTTTCGGAAAAACGTGAAATTTTTTTTTCCCAGAGTAGGTTGACTTTAAAGTGAAAGCGGTTTATCAGTTATGTGTTTGTAAATAGAAAATGAGTTATGAAAAAAAATTTGCGGTTTATTTTTTGTGCTGTGACCTTTGAATCAAAAGAAGAAAAATTTGAAATGATATGACATGATGTGACTTGTTTTCTTTGAAAAACGTTTTTGAAAAATAACTTGACCTCTCGGATCCGTCATCTTATAATTTTTTTTAAAATTCGCTTTAAGTAAATTATAAAGGTTCAATTTATATGTACTTCTTGATGTAAAATTATGCTTATTTTTCATACTGGTAATACCTATATACGGCAATCCATTGTTGCGTAGTCAGTGTTAAGTTATGCATTATAGGCCTATTCATTTGATAAGACGCGTAGTACAATTTGAAGTGCATGTAGTACCAATTATGAGGTTATAATGGTTGACAGTATTAGATTAATCGGCTAAACATGTATACGTACGTTATGCAAGCTTGTATTGCAAATATCTAGCGAAAGGATGAATTTATTAATGAATGTCGAATGCTGTGTGTTAACCGTGTCTCATTTTCATTTACATTGAGAAAAGCACTTATCGTGAATATGCTATCTATAGCCGGTTGTTGGTATAGTACAACTCCATCATTTATAACTTGATTCGTATCGAGAGCATCTTAAAAATTAATTAGTTTTGACTTTATCCATTAAGTAATGAAAATGATACAGTTGTGTGACACTGATGTTTCGCTTAGAAATTAAAATGTATTGATTTTTTTGCCAAAAATGTTGAGAAATGTGACGGTGATTGAAAAATCGAATCCATGTTTAATGAATAGCTAAGAGGTATAATTTTCAGGATCGTTGATGTGATGATGAGCATTCCATTTGTAATTTAATATGTAGACGCATAATTACTTCTTAATCAGTCTATCTGCTTTCAATGTACCGGGTGTTTCGCATTAACCGCCCTTCCCTTGTACAAGTAAAATGTCAACTTATGAGACTTGCATGTATAATGATTAGCATACCCAAAAAATCGAAGGGACTGAGATATGCTATTTTCAAAATTTCATTTTCGCCCAAACTTGCCGCTAACTTTGAAAATTTATTGAAAAAAAATTAATAATGATATAAATTCGGTGCTTACTCCAAAACATAGATGTGTGGTATAAAAATCAACACTGGGAGTGAAATGTTTCATAAAGTATAACAAAATGAATACAAAGAAACATGACTATAAATTTGTAACTTTTTTAGTTTTTTGTAAATAACTTTTGAAAAAGCCATTATGAGCATCTTATTAAAAATTTTTTAAATGAACTGGAGAGCACCTTCAACTCAGTGGTTCGGGTGATAACCGCCAGGTTTGTATTTGCTTGGAGAAAAAAATATCAATTGAAAAAGAAAAATTTTAGTCATTTTCGGACCAAAAAAGAAAAAAAATTCCAATTTTGAAGGTGAATGGGAGATACGTAAAACAATTTCAGCACAACACCATGAGTCAGGGAATATGAATGTAGGACTATGGTAAAAAATCAAGAATGGGGATGAAGTGGTTTGCAAACTATGACGATGTAAGTATGAAAAAATTCGGTTAAAAATTCTTAATTTTTTCAGTTTTTTGTGAATATCTCCTGAAAAAGCTATTATGAGCTCCCCACTAAAAATATTTAAAATGAGTAGCCATGTACTTCCTTCATGGTCTGAACAAAAGCCCTGAAGGTTGTTTTCCAATGGTGAAAAAAATGTAAAATTTGTCAATTTTTTCTTAAAATTTCACGATTTTTTATTTTATACTACTCAATGTGTATTTTTTTCTACATTGGGAAGCAACCTTTAAGGGTTCTACTCATACCATTAAGTTGGGGGTGTTCTGCTAATTATTTTAAACGTGTTTAGTGGGGTGCTCTTAACACGTTTTTCAGAAATTATCCATAAAAAATTGAAAAACTTGAAAAATTTCAACTAAATTTTTTCATACTTATATCATTGTAGTTTGCAAACCACTCCATACCCACTCCTGATTTTTTTACCACGGTCACTCATTCATATTCCTTGATTTGTGGTGCAATTGTTTTGCTTATCTCGCATTTACCTTCAAAATTAAATTTTTAATGAGATGCTCATAATAGCTTTTTCGAAAGTTATTTACAAAAAACTAAAAAAGTTACAAATTTATAGTCATGTTTTTTTGCATTAATTTTGTTGTATTTTACGGATCACTTCACCCTCACTCTTGATTTTTACATCACACATACTCGAGAGTATACATCATGTTTCAGAATAAATACCGAATTTGTATCATTATTAATATTTTTTCTATGAATTTTCAAAATTAGCAGCAGGTTTGGGCGAAAATAAAATTTTGAAAATAGCGTATCTCAAAACCACTTCGATTTTTTGGGTATGCTAATTATTATACATGTAAGTCTTATGAGTTGATATTTTACTTGTTTAAGGGAAGAGAAGTTGATACAAAACACCCGGTGCCTATATCATGATATTTAAGTTTGATATAAGATAGGAATTGCAAAAACACTTATCAAAAGACGTACGTCGGAATTTGCTATTAATGCGAAAGAAAAAATCGAAAATTTCATTTCATGTTTTTAAAATCTTTGAATTGTGATGAATATTTCAAAGTTGAATTTTCCAACATTACCTGAAATATTTTCATTTAAGATTCTTTCAAAGGAAAAAAATTAGGAGGGGAATGTATAATTGTAGCTGTTCCTGGTTCATTCGAAATGTTTCGGAATAGGTTAAGAAAACTCCGTTTCTGCGAACAAAATTCCAAAGGCAAAGAAGTTTGAGTAAATAAACGAAAGAAAAAAAATTAAACACAGGAAAAATTGAAAGAAACTTTTTAATTAATGTTTTCAAAAACTCTACGTAACCTATACGACTATATTTACTGTACTTGCCTATTCACACCCTTACTTACTCTTCCCGCTCAGCTAGTACCTAGCTAGTAGCTACCTACCTACCCCGTGGTGTAGCCAAGAAGACCAATGCTTTGGCTCCCTCTTGAGATAGGAAGATGTGAAAATTTTGTTACTAAATTTGAAACGAAAACGCTTTAAAACCTTTACTCTTTTCCATAAAACTTTGAAAATGGTCATTTAGATAGTTAAAAAATTCCGCGTTTTTTTCATGTATAAGAGTGGAGATCCCAAAAAACTGACCTTTTATTGTATAGGTACATATTTCGCAAAAAAATTTCATCACTCAGACCAAAACTCCAAAAAACTTTGCACCTACATACTACGTCTCTTTGAGAAATTCCTGACTATGCCACTGTACCTACCTTCGTACCTACCTACTTACTCACCTAGTATTTGAAAATTTGTGCACATTTTTTGCTTATAACGAATATAAAAACAAGAATACCATAAATGCACCGTCCAACGAAGAAATATTACCTTTGATGATCACCGCATTCTTATATTTGTTTTTATGAAAATAAAAGTAGTCAGCCATTTCACACCTGATTAATATCTCATATAAGTATAGACACGCAGCAGTAAACAAATTTTGAAATGTTGAAAAATACGCGAATGATAGGAAAATGGTTTATGTTGGATGTGGTGGGTACAATGGTAAAAGTCCGGATATGTGTGTAAACGACCTGTAAACTCGTTGATGTTTATACGTCCATCACGAAAAAAATAAAATCACGTCAAATATGGTTTTCTGTTGAAAAATTCTTTCTCAATAGCGAACATTTGAACACGACTATTCGGATTATCGGATAAACCCATTTTTCAATTTTTCTTCCTCCCAATGTCTGAAGGTACAAGGTTGTCCTTCTTGGTAAATAAATGAAAGAAATTATGACAGATGGGTTCAGCCAGTACGTATACTATAATAATTGAATGATGTTGAAAGATTTATTCTTTAATATGTGTGATGTTATTTGGAGAATTGAGTCGTGTTTTTTTTTATTTTTTTAAATATTAAATACAGGCGCAGGTACCAAAATTTAGTTACATTTTTTTTTCGACGCTACTCGCAGAAAATATATTTAAGAAATAGGCTACGCTTAAACGGTAGGTAATAACTATGTAAAAATCGTGTGTCCTGTTCCTCATCTCAATTATGGACATTTTCGCTTACGTTGCCTTAAGACGTATGTTCCTTTCCAAAATTCATTCATTTACCAAAACGTCGGCCAAAATTATTCGATGGATTACGAATAAGATTTAAGATTTATATTTTTAATGATGGCTTTGGGCGGAGTGAATTGCGATTTTCTTTAAATTTTCGATTTTACTTTATTCGGCTTTTACTGTTTGTCGTGTCGAGATACTTGAAACTGTTCGAGTCATTTTGACATCTTAAATCCGAAGTCATTGTCATCTGTTTCACATAACACGTCATTCAAGTAAAACGTTCAAATATTGTTGCGGTACATTCAACGCTTAAGTTATTTTCCAATTTCCGAGTTTTACGAGTAGGTGTGTGCTATTTTCGATACAAATAATCCGTAATCGTATTAGTTTTCTGATATACTTTATTTTATAATACTAACTATAGTTATTGGCGATTGAAAATTTCAAATGTTTCCATTTAAAAATTATACCTAGTACTTGATTAGATTCCTAGTTGGTTATTTTTTGCTTTTTTAATGACCTTTTTAATCTCTTGATGGTTTATGAATTTTTTCTTTCTACCGGCATGATGCCAATGTCATTATTTTTATACAAAAAAAAAAAAAAAAATCGTCGTTAAATATTATTGAATAGCTTTTGTCTTTTCGTTTTTCTTTTTTGCTCGACTCTTCTAACTGTACGAAATTCGACACCACCTACGGTAGGTAATCTATGAAATATGAAATAAGGGGAAAAATACGGCGTATACGTAACGAATTAATTATTGCCATATTTTATAGATGATTTCAAAAAATAAAACTGTAATATCTTCGCGTAGGAAACTCGGTTTTTGAAATTGGGTGAAAGTTAATTAAGATAAGAGTGAAATGAGGATGTGTTCGGTGCTTCGTTTATGCAGATTTTATGTGGTAAAACAGCTAATGTACACGTCTACAGGGTGGAAAATAATTACGATGATAGAATAACGTGATAAAAAACGATAATTCAAATTGAAAATAATATAATTATTATGCGAATAAAAGAGATTGTTTGCGATTACTGAGGGTACTTGGTGGTTCTATTGTCGCATATTTTGTACTCGCTTGTAAAATCTCATTCGGGAACAATTCAAAATGAAGTAAACTGTTTAAGTATTAAATTTACGCTAAGTATATAGCTCTATAAGTACGAAATGTACACATGTATTTTAAATAATATACATGTGTCGTCCGCAAAGTGCGTTTATTCGAAAACCGATTGGTGATTAGAGATAATTGTTGAAGTTGTTGTCCACGATATTCCCGAAAATTATTTAAAACTAGCTATCAATGAAGTTTTTAAAAATCGAATACTTTCAGTGTCCAAATATACTCGGAAACTTGATACGTATATTAAATTTATCCGCGTATTTGGATATTCCCTCGAATTTTACCATTTATTTCATTCCTCATTCGTATACGAGCAGGACGAAGGTTATTTTTGCTTTAGCGTCAGTTTCTTAAAATTGCAAATACACATAAGTAACGTTGTTAGCTCGATAACATTTTGAAAGTTTTCGAATATTATGTTAAACCTTTATAGCGAATCAGCTGTTTAAATTTTGCCTATAAAATGTACGTATGTGCTGCATTCGTGCGGGTATTTAAAAACGTCGAATTCAATTCCATTTTGTTTTTATTTTCACGACACGATATTAACACTGAGAATATTTATACGCGTTGAAAACAAATTTTTGAAAGTTTAAAAATTTTCATTCCGTATAAAATCGAATTAACACTCGTAAATTTTATTTTTTACTCGTGGAAATAATTTTTTATTCTTCAGCAGAAGGCCGCCGTTGAAACTTGAATAGATTTTTGTACGAGTATACGCTTCACTTGTAGTGTATTTGAAAGTAATCGCATTTTCATGTTTTTAATTAAGTAGAGATTTGGAAATTTTTTTCTTAAAACCATTCGAGATTTTCATTTATTTTCACGTTAAAAGATTAGTTTTCTATAATTCCGCGATTTTTTCTCCTTAATAAAATTAATCCGATAAATTGTGTTTTGTTTGTCAAGGTATTATGAAAAAATTAGCCTCTTTCAAGTAATATTTGTCGATGTAATGATATTCTTTTCATATGTTTGGAAGACGTGGAGAGAGAGAGTTGAAACGTGAAAAGTTGTGTTCTGAATCTACACTGTTGTAATTTTTTTTCTATCCTGAATATTGCTAGTTTGAACCTTAATCTGATCTCATAAAAAATTTTTTAAACGACAAAAAGTGATTTTTTGGACCATCTTATTCGTATTCAAATTAAAAATTTTTAATTCTTTACATACCTAATTATGAAGATCAGATTATTTTCAAGAGTGGAATTTCGGATACAACTCTTTTCCCATCTCTCTCGGTAGCGCTGATTAAGTCAAAAAACTCTAGGAAATTAATTCAATCGACTTCGGAATCTCGAAAATTTTCCTAAATGATCGTCCACTTTCGGCTGTTTATATACAGTTTTTTTTGTTTTTTACTAAATTGTGTTGCAACTTTTAAGGAATTAATCCGTCGGGTCTTCCTTCTCTTAAACATCAGGCTTAGTTAAGCTACCAAAATGCGGTGTAAATGGCTATTAAAATAGGTTAGTAATAACGCCGAAAATACGGAACATAGAACATTGAACAGACTGTAATCACAAAATAACGTGTAAAAGCTAAATTTGACAAATGCTCGAGTTCTGAATTTCACCATCATAGGGCCTGTTACCACAGAAGTAACCCCTTACCATTTCACATTAACCTTTATAACTCGAACTGTACGTTACTTATGCGTAATTACTTACCACAGATCATTTGCTCGGACGTTGAATTCCTTTACTTATAATAATGAAAAAAATGTCTCCGTTTGGAAAATTTTGAATCTCTTATAATACGTTCGAACATTCATGTTAACAGTATTCGTATTACGAGTAGACATACTAAGGTAAGATATGTAGCTAAGAACTGTAAAGTACGTAATAAAATCGATGTAGTTTTCATATTTGAAGCTAGTTACGTGAAGTTTTAAAGTAAAAAACACACATGCACAATGTAGGCCTATAAGAAAATTGAATTTTATATGATATGAAGAGCTTAACCCCTTGAATATGGTATCTACAAAAGTTTATTCCTTCAACTTTACCAACATGGTCTTCCATATTATTGAAATTCTTTTCAAAGTCATTAGAAGTAAATTTTTAGCAAAATTGAGAATATTCTCGTACATTGTTATAACTGCGCTGTAAAAAAATATTTAATTTTAGGTAGCGAAAGTATTTTTTTAGTCTGATTTTCTATGTCATATTGTTATTGAAAACCAGGTTATTAAGGTCTATCGACCTACGGCGGATGAGAGGGGGGGGATATCAATAAGATTCGTTATGGGGTCCTAAAAGACTATTACGACCACTTTTTAGTCGTGTTGGATATCTATTTTTAGTCCCCCCCTCCCCCGCCCAAACTAAAAATAATTTTCTCAGTTTGATACCGACCAAAATCGATCAAATTTTGGAAATAGGCTTAGAATGGCAACGAATTTCATATTCTGGAGTGGAGTTGACCTTAGGTCAAAATTCAGCTACGACTAAATTTGGAGAGGGGGGGCTGAGAGGCTAAAATTTCAGAAATTGTTCCTTTTTAAACTAATCGATAGACAATCCAAAGTTGTATAACATATCCAAAAATCAATCTCCTAGGTTTATTAGGAGAGAAGATATGCAGGGTCATTCTCATTTTGATTTTGAAAAAGGACTCAGAAATGTGGTTTTTTGGACGAGTTTTCTAATGCTTTGAGTTTGTTCCTAGTATAACTCTACTCCAAATTGGCTAGAAGTTGAAATTTGGTATTTAGACTTAGTGGAGACCATAGATGTGCCTTTTGGAGGTTTCGACTTTTAAAACCTATTGCACCTGCTCACAGCCCCAAAAACGTAATTTTTTTGTCGCTTTTTCTTATATTTTGAGTTTGTTTCTGGCACGACTCCCTTTCAAATTGAGCTAGGAAGTTGAAATTTGGTATGTAGACTTGGTAGGAGCTAGGACGTTTTAATTTTGTTTTTTCCGAAAGAAGTTGGTGGGGGGCGGGGTAATGAAAAAAGTTGCCAAATGACGACTAATGAACGTGTTAAAAATTTGAGGTTAAAATTTCAAAATTTATATAAAAATGGAAATAAAAATTCTTTTTCCGATTTTTTTGATGCTTACGTGTCGTAGTAAACCACACGAGACATTTACTTTTCAAGGGTATTAAAATTCTCTTTAAAAATGAAAAAAATCAATTAAAAAATTGCGAAAAGTTTTGTTTTGTTGTTATGGTCTACTATAAAATTGAAAAAATATATTTTTTTATTTTTCATGTAAATTTTGAAATTTTAAATCAAAAGGGGATGAGTAAGGGTCAAGTTGGAAATCCCAAATTTTTACTATGTTCATTTAACGTCATTTCACAACTTCTTTTCGCCACCCTGCTCCAATTATCGAAAAAAAAAATCTAAAATTGAAACGCCCTAGTAGAGAGAGACCATTAATGTGCCTTTTCGAGATTTCGATCTTTCAGCCTTATTGCACCTTTTACAGTCCCGAAAATGAGATTTTTTGGTCGGTTTTTCTTATTGCGAGTAACTCAAGCGAAGCGAGTACTCGAGCTGTGGTTCTAGATGTGGCCTTTGATAATCTGAATTTGTACTTTAAAATAATCTACTACCCCTACCAATGATCAGAATCAATCCATATAATTCTAATATTTCACCAAAATTAAGGTGAAGCGATGCTTTTTTTTTGGTTTGAAATTATGATCTGGTGAAAAATATTATGTTATGCTGAAACCATTGTTCTTTGGATGGGAGAACCAGGCGAAAATAAGACCTAAAAAACTATCTACAATAGTAGAAAAAAATACATAATTTTATTTTGCAGCGTTTTCTACTGAATTTGAACACAGCGAAAATTCAACAAAATTGTACTTGAACTAATGAACTTCTATGCTAAAGCAATAAGAAAAAAAAAATCATTCTAAGGAAGGAGGTGTCCACGAGTTATCCTCAGTGTTTATCTCAAGTTTCTGTATTAATCGTGACCCATTCTGGTGTGAGATAATCGAGTCTGTGAAAAATAATTCAAGTTGGAACTAGAACTAAAAAATATAGTGGAGTTGAGTATTCAAAGCTGTGTGCCGATATTTGACATGAACTAATATGTAATTTTAACGCATGTTATGTACGAATATTTTTAGGGTATTAGAAAATTGGGAATTAAGATTTTCAACGTTATTTTTAATTTTAGGCCACTTCAGTTTGTTGCCCTTTTCATCATTTTTTTTTATTTTAGCTAGCCGACTAGCCAAAAATACACAACGTTTTCTTCATCTCAGTGAAAGCGATTTTCTTTACTTCATATCTTCTGCATTATTAAAAATGTGGTAATGTGACTTTTCTTTTTAGAAAATGTGTGTTTATTCGAAGAGAAATGGTATAAAAGAAGTCAAAACTGGAATATTTGAATAATAAAAAAAAAGTCGTTTACTTTTTATGGGTAGTCGGATAGATTTAAGAGAAGGTACGGTAACATTTACATGGATCAGATCTGTAGCAAAGCACGTGCAAATCGGGCAATGTCCGTGCTGGATCAAGTATTTGCCTGCGTTGGAAAATTTCTCAGTTTTCCCTCTGATACACTGAATTTTAAGATCAATTATTATTTTATACAAGATACACTTTGCCGCAAAGAACAAAAATGTTGCGTACAAATTCTTATTTAAAATAATGGGCTACACTGATAAATTCTAATCAGGCACGTTTTTTTGTATCTTTTTTTTTTTTGCTAAAAATATTTCACGTTGATGCATAGATATGCGTATTGTCTGTCGGATATCGGATATATCTTGGCAGTTTTAGTGGGGGTAAATTTCATGTAGGGTTTCGCAAGTCATAATCAAGCAAGAAAACTTCCAACAAACAAGGAATGAACTGATTGGAAAATAATACTTGTTACTAGCCAGTAATTTGCAAAAATTATCAATTCATTTTGCACACCCCTGAAATGTAGTACTTTTTGCCTACCTGTGCTCCTCCAAAAACTACTAAGATATTTGTGACAGATATTAGGTATAAATAGGATCGACATCTCGCGTTGTCAAAAAATTGGAGAATGCTCGTTCCTGATTGGCTAATGCTTCACCTGTTATTGTTGAAGTGATTCTCATTAAAATGGAATGAAACGATTATCATTCAAGAATTCGACAAATGATTAGCTCAAATGTATTTATCGTGCTTCTGAAGTGTACCCAGAAATTTTTAAGTCGTGGGGGAAGGGGGGGTTAACTTGAAGTCTGGAGCCCAACGACGAGAGCAAAATTTTGAAAAAATTGTATTTTTGGGAGTTTAGGTTTCAAATTTTTGAAGTTTCATTTAAATAAGTGAAAGGTTTTCAACGATTTGAGCATTAAATGTAGCGTTAATGCAGAAACATTCAATTTTTCTCGCCTAAGGGAGGCTATAGCACCAGTAGCCTATCCCCTCCGGATGCGCTGCTGTTATGCTCTCATAATTCAGTTTTCAACATTTAATTTAAATTATTTTCCCAAAACACGAAGAAATTCGGCTAATTTCATCTTCATCTGATAGATAGAAAGAGGCGTAACCTATGGGTACAATTTCTTCTGTTCATTTCAAGTACGAGTTGCCGATTTTTAGTCATACCTATCGAATTTCCCGGTATTTTGTTGCTCAGTTTGGATTTCTATTTGCCTGGTCTGAAGTAACTACCAAACTACGGGCCTGACATGGATGTTGATTCATTAATACGATTTTCTTCGCATTAAGTTTAGCGAGAAAATTTTACGTTAGGGCTTCTGTATTGAAATGAGTATGAGAATGAAATTTGTCGGATCCCTGGAGTACATTACTGTAGCTATCAATCAATGAGAAAATTATATTTTTTTACTGATGAGTGATCGTATAAAATAATATAGGTAACTTATTTAGGTATTTGGTACCTCGGTGCAGCTTATATGTTCGTACGATAATACGTTTTAAATAATACTTATTTAATCTGCTCGATCTATTCGTTTCAGACATCGTGTTTCAAAATTTTATTGAGTTTATTAATTTCTACCTTTCGTGTTTTGATAAGAAGCTTTTACATAAATAAAAAATGAATGCAAGAGGTTTGAGAATAGGTGTACTTGCTCTATTCAAACAACATATTATGTTAAAAGTGTTTTATGTAGACTAAATTTAACATTAGCGATAGCGTTATTGGTAAAGAAAAACGCCTTGAATTTTTGATGGGCATCTAAGGTTATATATGCATCATCTGTTAGGTAGTAGGTAGGTACCTATTTATTTCGAATACATGTGTTAAAATTGTGATGATTTTTCATTAGCTTGGCAATACTTTTTTTTATCATAATTTATCGCATTTTGGATCGGAGCGTGCCACGCGCCACGTACAAAATTTAAAAATAAAACACTTTATTTAGGTGAAAGAAAAGTGGTAAATTTACTAGTATAGCTGTATACCTAATTTGTTTCGATTTCACTTTTGGTGCGTTTCACATTTTCACCGTCGCTAGAAAATTTTATTTTAAAAAATAAACCAAATAATTGTTATAGTCGCAGGAGAAAAAAGTCTCCGAATGAATTATCCGTGATGTATTTTCTGAATAAAACCAGATAAAGTACTCGAAAGTACGAAATTCTTTTGCACAGTTTGCCATTAAAGTTATTTTACGCTCCCTCGGTTTAATATATTGTCGATCGTAACCTTTTCAGCAAAGTTCACATTTTCGAAAAAATCTACGAGTCATTTTTTAATCAAATTCCAACGAAATTGAAACTTACTTTTTTTTTTATAAAGACAGAGCAAAAAAGTAAATAAAATCTTGATGTCTCCCACTTTTCAATGCTAGAAAATTTAATACTTGGTTGATCATTGGAATATACGAATGTACATGTATCTACGCGTCGTATATTATTTTCTTATTTATTTAGCACATTGTTCTGAAATCATGAAATCGACGCTTGCATTCAAGTGTGATGAGTTTAAATGTGAAATTGCTATAAATTAAATTCCAGCATTTTACATGCGAACCGAGTGTACTGGTGAAAAAAAAAAATGAGAAAACTGTTGAATTGTAGATCTTTGGTGTATGCGTATTGCTTATATTGAGAATTTCTGCGATGCCTATTTTATTTTCAGCTGTATACACAAAGTTGAATGTTGATACTTTTCTTTAAGGTTTTATCAAAAAAAAAAAAAAAATTTTTACTTGAATTAGGTTATCAGCGTAGTATTTATTAGAGAGCTTACGCGTGGGCTTTTATGATGTAGAAAATATATTTTTTAAAGTTATCTCAGACTTCCGTTTGAATATTCTGAGTGCTTATGAAAAAGTAGATTTTTCCGATTAATCTGAATTATTTTTTTGATAGTGGATGAATATTAAGTAAGCACGCTGGTGTATGAGTCGACTTGTAAATATGAATTTAATTCACAGAAATTTGAGATTTTTTTGAAATTTGTAACATGACGTGAACATGTTTATATTGAATTGTAAGACTGATTTTTTGATATAGGTATACCAGAAGCTAAAAAGATATTTTTGCACGAATGTAAAATATCTATTTTTTAAGACTTACGTAAGTACTTTTAATACCTATTTACCTGCCATGTGTATAAAAGTACTCATTTTTCGATTGAATTCAAAACATATTTCATAATGTATAATTTTCTATCCAGTGGTACTCATTGTGCCCTTATAAAGTTGAAATGCTGAAATATTTTCCTCGTTGTGAATTCATTTCTGTTAATAGATTTTTTAAGCTGGAAATTTGAAAAAAAATGCATTTATTTTTAAAGTAATAAAAAAGAAAACATTTTTCAAATTTTAATCGAACTCACGAGGTGATTGACTTCAAGTTCAATATTCATCAGATAAAATTTTGTGCTCCATTACTAAAAAAAAAGCCAAGTCATGAGTCCTAGAAGTAGAACCACTTGCTACTAAAGAAGTTTAGGTATTTTCCCCTTTCACGGAAAATGCTAAAATTATTCATAATAATCTTTCATTGCGAGTTTTTGATAAAAAAACTACAAATCAAAAAGATCTCTCTTCTCTTCACTCCATGTTAACTTATGATTTTTTTATTGCCTAACAAAATTTTTGTACTTATTTTTTATTTTTTTAATATCTAGTTTTTTTATTTTTTCGATTTTTTCAATTTTTTTATCCTTTAATTTTTCTATTTCTTAATTTTTTTGTTTGTACAAATAATTTTTTTTAACACTTTCATTTCAACTTTTTTCATTTTTCAATTTTTTTATGCTAAAATTTTACATAAAGTGCAAAAATCATACATAGTTACCGTTCATTGCGATTTTTTGATTAAAAACGTAAATGAATGATTTTGAAATTTTTATACAAAGTTCGTGTTTTTGTTAAATTATACTTAACTGCATATTTTTTCAAAATTAAAATGGGGTTATATGAACCTGAAATATCATAATTTTGGTTTTTATTAAATACTCACCCCCCCCCCGCCTAAGGAAGCAAAATTGTTATAAATCGAACCGCATAGCGAGGCTACTTTGTGGTAAAATATGTTGCGGTTGAAATTCGATAATTTCAAGAATTAGGGGGAGTGGGTTCAACAATTCCAAAAATGAATTTCGCCTCTATGGGATGAGGAGGGTTTAAATTTTCAAATTTTATATTTAGGGGTATAATACGATTTGAGATATAAAAAAACAATTTTCCAAAATTTTTATATCTCAATTTTAGCATCTCTCCTTCCAAATTTGAGGGCTTCAAAATCGAGAGCGTCCGGCTTTCCGTTTAAAAAAAAGTCAACTCTCCAACTATAATAGGGGCCAAATGAAAATTGAGTGAACTTTTTTGCTCGTAGCTTTATATATATTGTTTGGTTTTTACTGAATTTAAGGCAAGGGTGGATGGACCAAAGTGGGGCCAGGGGAAGGGAATTTTTCCCACAGTCTTTGCAGTTTAAGGTAGTGGTGCGGTGATCTCGTTAAGTCAAAAAATAACATCCTACTCAACCATTCTAACTAACACTCCCCCTTCTTTCAGTACGTAATTTAGAGCATAAGGAATCAAAAAAATCAAAATTTTTACATGAAAAATTACTTTGAGCCCGTATTTACGCCATTGCCCCTCTTACGCTCCTCTCTACGTAAAATTTTGAAAAAAGTGTATTTTTTGCACTAAAATTGCATTTTTAGTTGTTTTAAATCTTTTTTAGAAGATTCGTGTGGTGGGTATAATTTTTCTCCATTTTTCTACTAATTTTATGCAAACTTTTTACGATTTACAAGGTTTTTACCAACTTTTTCTGGCAACTGGGGAGACACTTCCTTGCCCCATACCCCAACGTGAGGTCCCTTGTACAAATATATTCAAAAATGCTACTCGAAAAATAAATACATCTTTTTTTTAATTTTTTTTTTTCAGCTGTATCTAGTATAAATTTACGAGCTCCCGCCCCCCCCCCTCTTCCGCCATGTCATACGACGAATTGCTCGTCACTTTCACCGAGCTGTGGCTTACGGACTCAAAGAGCGTTTTGATTTTGATCTCACCCACTTAATAAATCATCGACGATAGAAATAAACCTAAATTTGAAGAAAATAATGTATGAAAATAGATGAGGGTCTTTTCCCTCCCAAAAAAAAGGTCTCTGATTTGAAATCCTTGATTGAAGGTGTTGAAGATTTGAGGTGTAGGTGTATCGAATTATGTGCTTATTGCGTAATACAACGTAAGTACGTTTGTACGTAAAACAATTTGCTGGAAGAAGCTAATTACTATTTTATAAATTATTATTTCGGTTACAATTAAATTTATGTGGATTTTTTGATTTATTCGTAAATCATTCGAGTAAGGAAACATTGATCTTTAAAACAGAAATAGACCCTATAACCTATACTGCCGTGAATTGGAGTAATTATCATAATATAATCTCATCAAAAATTCTGCGTATACTTGTGAAAAGCAAAAGTACACAGTAAACATTACGAGGGCAAGTATATGTTCGCGGAGTATTCTCTAATTTCAACAATTTACTGTGTATACGGAGGAATTATATTTGTTGGATTTTATTTGTTCAGCTGTGTGGGAGTGAAATATGTTTCATTAATGTCGGTTCAACGTATACGGCGGCGTTATATGGCACAAAAAAGATATAGAATGTGTACATGTATTTTGATGGAACAGGTCTAATTTTTCGTCGAGTTTATTTTTTTGTACCTTTAAAAGGTGTAGAGCATATACGTATCTTATTTTTGGACAAATGGTGTTAATGTAGGTCCTAACCGTTTTGCTGAAGAGTGAATTTTTTTTTTTGTCAATAAATGAACGCTCGCGGAAATTTCTTCGAATGGAGAAAATCATTCACCTTGTGAAAATATCCTCGTTGCTATTGTTTACTTGTACAATTTTAAGTACTTTTAGGTGTTTTTTCACTAGTCAAGCTCGTATCAAGAAGAGAAAACTTAAATCGAAGCTAATGCTTGTATTGTACCAGTCAGGCATTTTAACAACCTTATAGGCTTACATGGATTAAAAATTCGATTACATGACGGAAAAAAGGTTCGTCCGTAGATACTTCGTGTTTCTGTTTCTGTTGTAGAATCGTGTATTTGACTCTAACGTATAGTAAAGGTGTCTGTTATAATTTCGTTGGAAAAAAAAACCTATTTACCATTTATCAACGAGGCGACATCTTATTGTTGGTTGTATCTTTAAGGCTGAAATTTTTTCAAACCTTCTATGTAAATTATGCAAGGGCTTATCTCGGTTGATTCTTAACGAACGTAGTCATTTCTCTGTTATTCATTCTTACGAATAAGATCCGTTTTTTAATTACCTCCTTCTGCAACGAATGGTGAAAATTTAAATTTAAACTTATCGCCTCTTCGCTTAAGAGACTACGTAGTGGGTATAAATTCAGCTAGGGATACATCGCTACGTAAGCCTAATGAGAGTGTGTTCAAATAAACGTCCTAATGAACCTAAGTCTAAAGTATTCGTCTCAATTGTTCTTCTTTATGAAATTGACGCGAAAATACATTTGTCGTATTTGAATTTAATTTTGACTGTTTAACGGCGCTATCTTACAGGTATAATATTAAGAAACTAATCTATAATTATTTTCTGCTCGTATTTAACGAGAGTCGTATCCATGAAATGAGAATTTCGATATTTAGCTACACCCGCGCGCGTTTCAAAAATGTTTCGGGTAGGAAATTACTTCACGACCTTGATAGTATACGAGCGGTAAAAGCCGACTGAAGAAAGATCACAAAAGGAGACTGTCAATCGAAATGTTAATGCGTGTTCGTTATTCAAATTCAAGCTGAGATTTAATAATTTCTTCTGTAGCGTTCGTGTAACGTAAATAAATTACGAAGAACCACCTTAGTATTTATTCGCTTCAGTATTTTTTGAGTATCGTTATTGTTAAGTGTGTAATTTTTCATACAAATCTATAGCATTACTTTGGTTTTCGAAATAATTCAATATGTGAGCCAGTTTTTGAAAAGTTTATACAGTCTTCTCAACCTTTCGAAGAAGAAGAAAATCAGGATGAGGAATTTTATCAAAAATCAATGGTGAGTGAGTAAATGCCATTTGAATTTCGATGCATTTGTGTATGCTGGAATGTACATGGGGGTGAAAAATTTTTTTGGGATGTTTTTAGATCAATTTTGACCAATTTTGAGGCAAAAGCCTTTTTTGACCTTTATTAGGAGAGGCTCTTTTTTTAGTATAGAGATGGCCTGTAACTTGAGAAGAGTTATCAAAAATCTCGGTAATGATTATCCACATCAGGGAATGGTTGCTAGAACTTTGATAACCATCGTCTTTTTTTAGAATCCATTTTTCTCAGTGTGCGGGGTGGGACAATGAAAAATGTACTCATGGGTTTCTACATTAATTTTTTTCTCCGCAAATTTACGACTGTTTTTTCGCAAACTTGGTATGAATATAAAGGTACTTGAGGAGAGTGTTGTGAAATTTTTTCAGATTTTTCATACCCTAAATAAGACCTTTAAATTAACTTTGAAAACTTTGTGGAGGGTTGTAGGACATCCTTTTTGACCTGAAAACTTGAAAAAAATGTCCCAAAATTATTAGATGTATTTTACATTTTGCACTTTTTTTAAAAATTTTTTGGAGCAAAAGCCTCCTCTACAACCCTCAAAAATTGGAATTATTCAGTCGGTAAGGCTATAGCGGAATAAGCATAGTGAATTCGCCCGAGTGGAATTTCGACATAACACCTCGGTAATAAATGCATACTATCAAGATACATACCTAACCAAAGTTTTAGACCCCTCACCCACCGGTTTTCGAGGGGCCCCTTTAAAAAAAAAAAACACTTATGATTTTTCGTTTGCAAACGCTAATTGATCGATTTGTGGAATTTTTTGGTATGTTGTGAGTCATCCTTGAAAAAGTCAACACTTCTTTTCCCTTCATAGTTTACCACCTAGATGATCTTTTGAAATTTTATTAATTTTTTGTAATAACGGTACTGGTTTGGTACAATTTTGAGATTTGCTCTTTAGATGCGCATTTAACCCTTTCATCGTTTAAATATTTTTCAAAATTTTTTTTCATAACCACAATGGTTAAAATTGGAAAAAACTCGAAGCGGGGAGGGTTAAACTGAGCGATACTGGAAAAATCTGCTAGTTGTAGCTTGTAAGAGAAGAAAATCATAACTGATATGCAAAATCCTTGTAAACACCCATGTTGAAATGTAGGAGCAACCCCTCACTCCCATGTTTGGACCACGGGTAGGTTCATGATATTGGTATCGTATTCGCATGAATCGAACCTCCTGAACACGAAGATGAAATCAGATTTTCAGTCGGACCCATATAAGTACCTCGTTATGATAGGGGGGAGAGAGTTGATACCCAAAACGCATGTGATATGTCGTTCTATTACAAAAAAAAAAAAAAAAAAAAAAAAAAAAAAAAAAAAAAAAAACTGGAAATATTGGGATGGTTTGCATATTTAGCATATTTGTAGATGAAAAAATTATAAAATCGTAGCCGAAAAGCAAAATTCCATTAGGAACTTCTGTCAGACCGTAGCAGTACCTCCACACTATGTTTAGGGTTTATAGGTACACGTTCATGATATTGGTGTAGTTTTCGTATAAATTGAACTCCCTCAACACGAATATGAATTCAGATTTTTAATGCCATTGCTTTTGAATACCTCATTCTAAAGGGATGGGCATTTCATCTTCAGAATACGATGCTTACAGGAAGTGTTTTTCAAAAAAAGTCCGCCTCCCCTCGAAAATCAATGTGGTTGGAGGTCTAAAATTTTGATCAAATATGTATCTCGAAAGTAAACACCCACCACCAAAATATCATCTGGAATCTCCAGCGGGGCAAATTTACCTACGCTTATCCTCCAATAGCCTGTAGAGCGTA
>FIZR01002969.1:0-11024 GCA_900060175.1 Ferrisia virgata
TTTTTTTTTTTTTTTTTTTTTTTTTTTTTTTTTTTTTTTTTTTTTTTTTTCAGATAATATAAATATCTTCTTAAGAAACATTTTGAAAGTATCGAATTCAGAGTCTTAACTTCGACTGTATTTTGTAGACACGTCAAAATATTAATCAGATGAAGTCAACATAGCGCACTATTCGTAGTGTATTTGAAATTAGTTTGCTGCTTAGAAGGTAAAGTTTTCTGTTCTGGCTAATTTAAATATTTGTCGTGTTAATGAGATGATTACACTCGATATGAAAATGAAAAGATAACTTAAAACTTCCGTAACTTTCCTTTTTTGTATTTGAAACATGAACAACGAAGAATTGAAAAGTCAAACAACACTTATTTTCGTATTCCATCTTATTCGATCTATTTTCATACTTTGAAAAGCGATGTTTGCAAAAACAGAGTAACATCTGGCACCTACTAGAAAATTTTATTTGAATTTTTTTTTTGCACAAAAAAACGACACAGTTGAGCATACATTTTGTATGATGAATATTTGGAACTGACAATACCGAAAACATTAAAAAAATAATAATATTAATAAGAATAAAAATTCAAGAATTGAATGATTTTAGAAAATTTTGATTTTTTTGAAAAAAATTAAAAAACTAAAGTTTGTCTTAGAGAGCTCCTAGCGGCTAAAACTGAAATGTTCCAAAAAAAATAATAATAATCCAATATTGTCTGAACATTGAGAGATTACGATGTCATGTATCGAAATTGTACTGTATTACTTCAATCAGCGATGGTTTGAGTCTCTATGGAAATTTGAAGAGACGCCAAATTTTCGCCATTTTGATTCTGGTTTTCACTTTTCTGCTTGTTTAATTATGAAATCGGAAATGTAGTTTGGTGCAGTATTAATCGTCTTTTTTTAAATAATATTTTATGAAAGTAAATCGAAGCGGTGAAACGTGTTTATTTACAGAAGTACGTTCATGTATATGATTCATTTTTTTGGCAATCTGAAATTATTCACCTACGTAAGTTGAATTCTTGCATTGAAACTTATAAATGTGTTCCAAAGTTTTCACGATCTGAAAATATTCATTTAAATTGAATTTATTTGAATTAAAATGCGGTCGTGATATTAAATTATGAACTGAATCTAGCGCGGTCGCGTATATAATTCATTTTTCTCGCTAACTGTAATTTTCTGCTGAAAAGAATATGTGTATGTCGTGTGTTTTAATCTGAAGTTTTTTTTCTCTAGAGAAAACCATTGCACCGAATTAAGTATAGGAGAAAAATTGCAAACTGAAGTGTAATCGTAATGTACCGATGAAATCGTTTAATACATTTTGTCACTTTCGTGGCAGGTAAGCATATCTTTAAATGTTGTATTTTTTCATCTGTTTTATGAACACCGTGTGGAAAATAATAGACATCCGATAGATGGTACAATTGACAGCAGTAATTTTAAAGAAGATGTGCAATAATTAAGTCAATTGTTTTTGATAAAATTATCAAAGTTTAACTTTTGCGTTGATGAAACAGATATTACATAGCCAGCCGGTGATGATGTTTTATCATGTAGAAAATTTTCGCGAATTTACTTTCTAATAGAAAGTTATTACTCTTAACGAAATCAACGTTGAATAAATTATTCTATTTCGTAACTTTTTATTTGTATATTTTTAATGAATCAAATGATATGGCTATTCCCTTATTTACATTATTTTACACCTGTAATTTTAGTAAAAGTGATAGTATTTTGATATTCTTGGCATCGGTATTTTAATTGATGGCTGTGCAATAATCACGTTGCGTAAATTTTACGTCAGTTAACATGAACCCCGTAGAAATTTAGTACTCATTAGTTATATTGAAATATTCATTTTAACATTCCATTTTTTTCTCAAAAGCTCATCCGATCTCCCTCTCAGAATGATTTCTCAAATTATGAAGGTGTTTTATTATGTGGTTAGTATCGTGCTGTTCATCAGAGATTTTATTTATTTTTTGATTTTTCCCCCAAATCGATGATTTTGATATTATGCTTAATTGATTTCTTTCCAATTATCTTTGTTTTTTGCACATGTTACGAACCCTTTTTCCATATTGCATTCGTTTTTAATTACGTAGTTTTTCGTGTCCACCAAATAGATGTTTATATATTGTAAAATTTTAATTATTTCTGTTTAAGTTTATTTCGTTTCTTCTGCTCCGCTACTACCCTCCCTTCTTTTGGTATTTTTAATTTTTCTAAATATGAATTGCCTTTTTTATGGACCAAGCTTTTTATTATTAGCTTACATTTCTTTCGAAAACTAACGAGCGTTTATTTTTTCTTCTTGCCTGTTAGGTACGTGCAAACATTGAAGAAGAAAGATATCGAATGGAGTACCATGTTGAAATATGTATTAGTTTAGTGATGTATTTACTGAATGTATCAATTCATCAAGCTGCAAAATCATTCAACGAAACGGATGACTCGAATTATGATCAGGAATGTTGTAAGTGTTGGGTATTAATATTTATATCATCTAAAATTTTATTTTATTTTTTCCTTACTCGACGTTTTTTTGGAAATTTGCTAACGACGGGGTCACAGTGGTTGCGAAATGACCTCAAAAGAATGTGGTACGCATTTTAGCCGCTTAGCTGAATTTTTTAAACTTGCAAAACTCGCTTTAAAATTCAAAAATTTTCTAAAAATCGAATTAATTTTTTTTTTTGAAAATTTGTATCAAAAATGAAATTATTATGCTAATTTGAACTGAAAATAGTCATTGGCGACAAGTTTTCTTCCCAACGGTTTATAAGAAATGTTGAGTATTTTTATAATTTTTAAAAAATTATAAAAGAATGTTTTGTTAAAAAACACTTTTTTAAAATGAATGTAAGTCATACATTTTACATGATTCAGTGCAATATTTAAATTTTGTACCTGATGGAAGATTTTTCAAGGGTGCGTAGAGAATACGTTTTTCGTGTTTTGTCATAATTTTTTTCATTTTTGAATTTTTTTTCACTAAATCCTTGGTGAAACACACCGAGTACACTTTACCTTCGTCCATTTAAAATGAATTTTTCCCGATTTTCCCCTCTTTTAGAGGAGTTCTCAGTAGGTACTCGAGCATGTAAAATACTTTATAGATGGCTCAAATAAACAAAAATAAAAGTGAAAGATTGCCTGTAAAAATCTAAAATAAATGTGAGGTATCCCTTTTTATTGAAATTTATTCGAAAATGCATTTTCATGAATTTTTAACATATTTATTTTTGAGAAATGAGAAAAGTTATCATTTTAGTGTGCTCCCTTCTGGGACCTAAAATTGAAATATTGCGCTTGATCTAAAATTGATATCCTACATCTATTTAAAGGAGGTCTTTTATCAAAAAAAATTTCCTTCGTGGTTTTTCAGAAAATTGTAAATGAAACTGAAAAAGTGGCATTTTATAAAAACCCCTGAAATGAGGGGTAATTATGAAAAACTTTCCCTTTATGATAATTTTGGGCTTAAATAGTGCATGATAAGTTAATTTTTTGAAAATTTTTGAGTATTTTCAATCTTTTAGTTTTGTAGTTTGAAAAATGGAGTTACCGGGCTGAAATTTTTACCACATTCTTTTGAGATCATTTCGCAACTATTGTGATTCCAGGAAGCTTCGCAGATTCTAAAAAAAAAAAATTGTGAACCTGCCTAGGTTAATTCATTTTCGATATTTTGCATAATTTTTACTCTTGCTTCATTCGGGTCTGGTTTTTAGGCTTTTGATGAACATTCTAACATCTCCCTTTTCTGACATAGGTACTGAAATCGAGAGAAAAAAAATTTCCATCAGATTGGAGTGTGGTGGTTTGTGGTGGGGGGAGAGGGAAGTTGTTGTTTGTTTCAAAACATTCGTAGAATAATTTTGGTGTGCGATTTGTTCTTGTTTTATTAGCCTGATTTTCTGTCATATTGTCAATGAAAACAGAGACATTATATATTTTATTGACCTATGGCGCGTATGGAGGAATTATCCACAAAATCCGTATTGAGCTCCTGGAAAACAATTACGACCATTTTTGGCTATGTCAAATGTTCATTTTCATCTTTTTTAATTTTTTTCCCCTCAAAGGCTAAAATTATTTACTTTGCAAGATACTGATCAAAAATACTCCAATTCAACCAATCAGCTCAGTTTGGAGGACGATGTTATATATGCATATGAGGAGTCAGGTTTGCCCAAATTTAGGGATAGTGTGTTGGGAGTCGAAAATTTTTAAAATAGTTACTTTTTGAACCAATTGATAGCCCAATCATAATGGGGGATTGGGAAAGGGCCTTCCCTTTTTACACCTTGAAAGAGGGCAGCTTCCGTCGATGGTGTAAGTTATAATTTGAGCTTTTTTTGTTTATGGAATTACATGAATGTTACTTTTATTTTGTTTTACGCGCAGGCTGGCCAAAGCAGTACCGATAGCGACGACCAAAAACCAGTCGGACCGAATAAGACCTAGGGTCACAGTAGCAGTCAACCTATGTCTCCTAATTCGACGTCTCAATGATCCAATACGACCAATAAGGCCACGGCGACTGCCAAATCGAAACAGAAAAAATCACGACTCAACGAGCTTCATGAGGTGAGTATTTAATATTGATCAATCGGTACTTTCCGGCGCAGCCGGGCTGGAGCTTTCCGTTTCTAAATATTATGATCTTTGAATTTCGCTGATGATTTCCACTGCTAGCGGTAACTACGTAGATAACGCCGAAGACTATTCATCCGACAGATAGTTGAACAACACCAACAACAGTCTTAAAGTACTTCGTACGTCTGGTGAACTAACCGACCCGCGGACGAGCCAACATTCCCATACGTATAATGGCGTTGAGCGAAAGTATCCTGCTCTATCCGGATATACCGCATCATTGGCTGTGCCACAGAAAGCTGTTCAGATAATCAGATCCGCAGCATCCGGGAAATTTACCATTTTCCAAGTGAGTGTTGCAAGTCACATGGTGATATGATTTTTGTTACATCCTGGTTTAATGCGAGAATTCACGTAATATCTTCATTTTGTGGGTTAAAGGCGACGGCGAGGAAGAGGGGTATTGAGATATTTGACGAATATGAAAATATTGATATAAAAAAAGTAGAAGGTTGTCTACAATTATGATAATTTTATTGTGAACAATCCAATACATATTTAATTAGTATTATTTTGATGATAAGCGCTGCTAAACTGACGCTGCAACCTACATATTTCATACTTGAGAGTTGATTTCATTTTCAATGCCAGAGGAACGTATACGATTCTAATGTGCGCCCATTTTGATGTGTTCTGCAGTACCAATGGAAAAGAGACCAACCTGTGATAGTGAGCGACGCGACGTTACGAAACGTCTGGATCCAAACGTCCGGTTTCCGCATTCGTTTGCCAAAGACTTCAGCGATAATAAGAATGATCCCATTAATTGTATGACCGGTAAAACGATACTGAACCAGCCGATGCGTGAATTCTACGAAAGATTCGAATACCAATCGAAGCGGCAGAAAGATGACAACTGTGACGAGATGTTGTTGAAATTGAAAGATTGACCTCCGGGTGAAGATTTTCGCTGAAATGTTGCCATTTCGGTGAGTTGTCGCGTCGTAGATATTGGTTTTTATTTTTAGCCTGATTGCCTATGTCAGATTGTCTAGAATAACCGAGCTATTACGATCTGACGGGAGGGGACGAGTTATCGACGTAATTGATTTTCGAGTGTTAGAAGACCATTACGACCATTTTTGGCTACATCATATATTTATTCATTTTTTCCTCTAAAATTATTATTTGCTGAGTACGATACAGATCAAAATCGATGAAATTTGTGGAATTAGCTGGAATTGTGCCATTTGATAATCTAGAGTGGAGATGACCTCTGGTCAAAATTTAGTTGTTCCCGTATTTGGTGGAAGGGGTGCTGAGGGGCGAAAATTTCAAAAATTATTCCTTCTTGAACCAGTCGATAGATAATCGAAGGTTGCATAACTTATCCGAAAATCAGCCCCCTAGCTCAGTTAAGAGGAAAGATATGAGGAGTTTTCTGTTTTTCAACTGTAAGCATGGGCTATTCCTCCCCTATCTCCCCAGCAAATTGAGCTAGAAGTTGAAATTTGGTATGTAGACCTGGTAGGGGCCACAGATGTGCCCCTTGAGGGTTTCGAATATTCAGACCCATTACGCTCCCTTATAGTCCAAAAATGTGTTTTTTTGACCGTGGTAATTATGTTTTGAGTTTGCTCCTCGCATAAACCCTTTTCAAAGACAGCCAGAAAGTTGAAATTTGGTCCGTTGATTCAGTAGTGGCCCTAGATGTGTTGTTTGGTGGTCTCAACTTTTAGTCTCATGGCACCCACTCAAAATTCAAAAAAGGCTTTTTTTGTAGGTTTTTCTCATTTTTTTTAATTTGTTCCTCGCATATCTCTGCTCCTCCTCCTCCTCCCCCCCCCTCCACTCTAAGTGGGATATAAATTTGAAATTTTGTGTGTTGGTTTAGTATAGGTTCTTGATGGTGTCGACTGGTTAATTCCGCTGCCCCCCCCCCATTCTCAGCACTGATTATGAGCGTTGCATTTTGTCAATGCGTGTATGTAACTGTAATAATTATAATATTTCGCGAAAATTGAGGTGAAAAGACATTTTTTTTTCGAAGCGTAGCAGTTTTGAAAGCATATTAATGGTTAATTTACAATCTCGTTGTTTTAGCCACATTTCCGATACTTACCGTTTTATAATTTATTTTATAGGTATGCAGAATTGCAGATTAGCAACACTAACAAGGATTCTCCTCATTAATGTATGTAACGATCCAAACGTACCGATGAATTTGCTTGAAACAAATCGTCACATCTGTGACAGGTAAGCTTATCTACTTTTTTTTTTCGTTTTTACGATCACTGTATAGAAGTTTAGTTTTGATAGATGTTACTACTGTTAGTAGTGTTTTCAAAGAAAAATGCGCAATAATCACGTTAATTATTTTTGATAAAATAACAAAAGTTTGATTTTATGCTTTGATAAAGCCGAGACATTGCACAGCCGATGATATTGTATTATTTTGTTTTATGTGACATTTCGATGCTTTCGTAATTTTTAAAAACAAATTCGGAAATTGATTTCTGATTTATGTTGAAAATTATTACTCCAAAAGAAATCATCGTTGATCAAATTATTCCGTATTCTTGCTTTTTATTTTAATTAAGAAAACAATCATTGATACGCATTTGAATTTTAAGCTAAATTGCGATAACTTGATGTAAATTTTCAACGAAATCGTCCCTTAATGACGTATCTATCCCCTCATTTATGTTATTCTACACCTGTAACCTTCTGATAAGTCTTAGGTAATGAATTTTCAAAAAAAAAAATTTATTAAATACCCTGCTTTGAGTGTAATTTTGGTCATTTACAAAAAATTGAAAAAATTGAAGCTTGAAGAGCAGGAGTAGTTGTGTTTTATTTTTAGGTTGATTTTCTTTGTTGTATTGTCATGAAAACCAAGCTATTACATTCAATCGACCTATGATAGTGGTGAGAGGGATGCTCGCCATACGAAGGCTCTTAGTTTGGCAATTTTTGATCATGTCAGATATTTATTCTGCCAATTTTTTTTACTAAAACTATAAATTATTTGCTCAGCTTGGTACAGAGTGAAATGGATCAAATTTAGGCAGTGGACTGTGATTGGGGCCGGATTCGATATGTTTGAGTGCGGATGAGGTTTGTTTGCTGAGTGGCTGAAATAGCATAAAATTATTTTGAACCAGTTGCATAACATTCCAAAATAAGCCTCCTAGGTCACATTTATGAGGGGAGATATGTGGTTTTCCCCTTTTTGACCTTGAAAAAAGACTATCCTGTATCTTTCCCTCTAAATTAAGGTAGATGTGCCTTTGTGGAGCTTTGACTTTTTAATCCCCCCTCCCCTCTTATATCCTAAAATATGTAGTTAGCGCTGGGAGAATGAAATTTGGTATAGATAATCATGTCTTTTTAGGGTTTCGGCTGTTCAATTCGATATTCAAGTGTCTCTCCCCCTCCTCCGGGTCTGTATAAGAAAAAAACATCACAGTTCTTTTATTATTTCATGAATGGGAATTTGCGTATTTCTTTTACCTCACGTAAATAAGGATCAAAAAGCAAAGCGTTCTCATGCTTTTTTTAGTTTGATTTTACCTGCTACATTGTTAATGAAAACTGGATTATTACAGTCTATTGACCTACAGTGGATGAGAGAGGATATCAACAAAATTCGTTATGGGGTCGTAGAAGACCATTAGGGCCATTTTTTTTGCCATGTCAGATATTCATTTTTATCCCCCCCCCCCCCTCAAAACTTATAATCTCTTGTTAAGCTCGATAATGGCAGAAATTGATTAAATTTGGGAAATAGAATTCGATTAGCGGCGGATTTGTTCTGGAGTGCAGTTGACCTCTGATCAAAATTCAGTCATGCTCAAATTTGGGGAGAAGGTTTTGAGGGGCTAAAATCGTGAAGAATGTTACTTTTTGAGCCCATTAATAGGCAATGTAAAGTTGTGTAACATCTAAAAATTAGTCTGGGGTCAATTAGAAGGGTAGATTCAAGGAGTTTCCCCTGTTTGACCTTGAAAAAAAGCTGTCCCTTCCCTATCACCTCTCCAGATGGAGCTGGGAAGTTTAAATTTGGCATATATACTTGGTAAGGGTCTTAGATGTGTTGTGAGTTTCAACTTTTCAGATCCATTGTGCCTCCTTACAGCTCTAAAAAAGTGGGTTTTTGAACAGGGTTTTCTCATTTGGTGAGTCTGTTTCTCATATAACTCCCCTTCAAATTGAGCTAGGAAGTTAAAATTTGGTTGGTAGATTCAGTAAGAGCCTTAGATGTGCCATCTGCACTTCCTTCTAGCTTTCAAAATGTAGTTTTTTGTCAATTCTTCTTAAATCAGACCAGGAAGTTGAAAAGTAGTGGGTAGATTTAGTATAGGTCCTAGGTGTGCCGGCCATCTCAAAGTTTGTTTTTTTTTCAATTCACATAATTATATTTCACGGAAAATCAGGCTGAAAAAGCATTGCGTAGCGGTCCTTTTTCTTTTAGATCTTTGCTTTCATTTTTAAGTCAGATAAAATTTGAATGAAAAGCATCGCATGTTTCGCATAGCATCTCGTTAAATTCTTTCATCCTAACCACTACATGCAATAATCTATATTTATATTATAAATGTATATCTGTGTAATAATTTATTAATCATTGATACTCCTTTCAGATGTTTAAATCGTTAGATTTTGAGTCCCTTTATCAAAGAAATTCAATCAAGTATCAGCTGGGAAACATTGCTTGTGCGCTGAAAGGCGAAGTGCACCGACGTCAGCATAAAAGCGATCATTTACAACATGCAATACTGTAATGTATACAAATCAATTACGAACTATCGCTACTCCATCATTGATTGTTCTTCCAGTATCTGTCGCTGTTTGCTTCTGCGGTTCAAATTCATCTTAGGTATCAGTGAGATTCACTGTTATTATTTTTTAATGTGTACATATTACACTAGCGTTTTGTTTTATTGGTATGCGCATTGCTCAGTTACATACTTCAAGCGATTATGCACAATTGACTCGGATTCTGATTACCATCTATTTATTCTTTGATTTATATCTTTAAACCCTGTGCGAGTTTTTTTTTTGAAAATTAGAATATGTAGTTCTACTTGTTGCGATGGTCATTGTATTAAGTACACGTATAGTACTGTTGTACAAAACAATGAGAACTTTTGAAACGATTTGAGCTCAATATGAAAATACTTGATTGCGCGATATTCAATTTGATAATTTATTCACTTACTCCCCCTACCCTCATGAATGTATTGATACCTGCGAATATTGCTTTGACACACTGAATGATGGCCAAAGTGTTGAATTATATTTGAAAATATGATGAATTGTTGGAAAGAGTTGTTTTCGCGACAATGTATTTATAAGTTAATTGTATGATAATTTTTTTCTGTTGTACTCTTGTATTAGTATCGCGTTTCTTTTTTTTAATTGAGCCCTTGCATCATCACTTAAGTATTCATTCACATGATTTTACACCTAATAACCCTCTAGATCTCACCATTTTTATGTTTTATTCTCGTATATTATGATTTTTTTTTTTCATTTTGAATCAGTTTATTTTTGGTTTTAAGCTAAATCATTTTCCAAACAATCATGTTTGATCGAATAATTTTTGACGATATATTTGAAATACAAATTTTATTTTCAAAAGTCGAGTTACGTATTCAAAATTTTAGGCAAAATTGTAGTTTGAGGTGTTGTTTTGCGGTCATGTGAATCAAGTTGGTACACATCATTTCAAAGCACACCTTTACTCAAGTGTCACGCCAATGCGGGTATCTGCGTGATCCTGGAGACCTCACCGCATTGGTTAGACCCCTAGGTTCTTACAGCACTGGCGCGAAGGCCCCCAGCATCTGGCGATACCATGACCTCAAGTCAGGGCTTGTATTAACCAAAGGGTGTAGGATGCAGTAAATGGCGTTCATTGTATTTACAATCTAACATTGTAAGGAGCAGGTCATATGTTAGGGTATTTGGCACACTAGTATGAGTATTGTGTGTCTATAGGTGTGTGATTACAAAGGAGTATGTGATTTCAGGGAGTAGGTGGTCTATCCCGGGTGTCTATAGTCTCGTATTTTTTTTGTGGGGTTAAGGAATTTCAGAGTAAGGCGTGTCATCCGCAGACCGACCTTATAGAAGGTCCGGGTCTGTCAGAGCTGGTGTTGGTGTATGCTGGCATTCGGCTGGCGAAAGCTATCTTTAGTATCCTACGGGCCTCTGCGCGACTCGTTCGCAAGCATAGCTCTACATAAAGGAGGCGGTTGACGGATAGTTAGTAAGCGTTTGGCACGCGGCCCTGCCTCGCCTAGCCGAGGTTGTTAGACACTTGCGGAGATCAGGGATCGAAGTAAGTGTGGATAGATCGGCCTATCAAAGTTAGATGTAGGCTGCCATACCTTGCTGCGAGGATCTTGGCT
>FIZR01002973.1:0-11376 GCA_900060175.1 Ferrisia virgata
CGCGCATCGGTAATTCGCGTTGGGTACATATGTACCCAAGTGTGGTGGGTTAGGGATATATACCATAAGTACTCGTATATGGTGGCAAATTTACGTACCTCTCTATCTATGAATAAGGGTACGCCATCGAATAGCGAACTACGCGTTGGCGCATATGCTGTTGTGCAAACAATATCTACAGTAAGTACTCGTACTCGTACTCGTACTCGTATATATAATATATAGGTGTATGCACATATGTAAGTATGTTTCTCTACCTAGTATGCGTGTTGTAGCTTTACTAAGTAAAAAACGTAAAAAACGTAAAAAAAGTAAAAAAAAGTAAAAAAAAGGAAAAGAAAAGAAACGAAAAGAAAACCGCGTACGCGTAACAAGAACTGAAGCCGCTAATTCACGTGTAATGTCGAGTACGACTGTACGATTAACGTTCGCGTGTGATCGAAGTCAGTTCAAGCTTCAAAGTATAGTCACAGGTATGTACGTGGGTCTGGGTATTGTCTCGCTTGTCTACGTTACGACGTCTACCTACAAAAATGTACACCATCTACCGTACACATTTAGACTTAGTTGATTGGTGTGTATTGCGTGTTGTGTACTGTGTACTGTGCATTGTGTATTGAGCGATGTTTGCGCTGAAGTAAATGCCTACAGCCCGTATCCGCCCGTCGCGTCGTACGTATAAAATACGTACGATCATACCGCAAGTATTCGGATTCGCATGTACGTGTAGACCGCCTTACGTACGTAAGTTCGAGTATAGAGCTTATCACGAACAACAGGCAACGAGCGACAAGCGACAAGCGACAAGCGACAGGCGACAGGCGACGGGCGACGGGCGATAGGCATACTTACACGGGTAACCAAGTTGATCGCGTCTTAAAAATAAAAATACGTTTGCGACCATCGTCGTCGAATGAATTAATTCGTCCACATTGAACGGTTAAACTATCCTCTGAGAATTGACCGTGGTAGCTGATTTACGTTTAATCGCTTAGTTATCGTACGCACTCCCACTCGCTGTGTTTTTTTTTTCAACTTCATACCGACCGCAACCATCCGTGCCACAATATACGTATAGGCAGGCAGGCAGGCAGGCAGGCAGGCAGGCAATCTCTATTGCGAACCTGTATCCATTCCCCGCAACTGCCCCTACTATGCTAGGTACTACGTGCGTAGTGTACACAAGCTGCTACACACGTAGTACACGAGAGGGATATGTGTGAACGTAGTTTGAGCTATTAGTATCGCGGAGCGGGCTAGAAAAACGATCAGCGAATCGTGTTTGGCTGATTTTTCGCCTGATTTCCTGCGCAAGATGAGGGCTGGGGAAGTATCAACAAAAATCGTATTTCGGTGTCCTACAAGTCCACCATTACGATTGTTTTGTTTTCTCTCGAAACCGAAAACCTTTCTCGTGTTGAGGGGGAGGGGGGAGGGGGAGGGGTCGATGTCTATAATCTTACGTACGAGCGCTCTGAGAATCTCAGTTGCCATCCCTAAAACGCGACGGACCAGTAACGGTTTGCGTTACACCTTGCGCATTATAAACGAGCACCAAAATACTTTTGACTTTCATCGTAACGCAGCTTTGTTATTTTGTTTTTTAGACGCAGTTCGCGCAAAATGCAACATGCAACATGCAACATGCAACATTCCGTAAGTTTACAAATAACAACCAATAGGAACGGTGCTAGAAAAAAGCTGGTACGTCTAAGGCCACGAGAGTGTGTGGTATTTACGTAATGAACAACGCCGCAATAGCAAACAACCGCAGACCACACAAAACGTTGGCGAATGTGCAATAAGAAACGAACCGCGTGTATGCCTTTCTACCACCAAATGTAGCATAAATATGTACTATTACCAGGGTTGACCGGAGTCTGCTCTGAAAAAGACTCTGGTAAGACTCGGAGACTTCGAGTCTCATTTTTAGCGACTCGTAATTTTTGCGATTCCCAGTCTATTTTGAACGAGTCTCTGTTTCGAGTTCCAGTATTTTTGCTTTTCTTTTCTGTCAAGTCCGTTGAGAGTGGTTTACATATGTGTATTGAAAATAAAAAAGAAATTTTATTTGTAAATGTAACCATTTTTCTTTTTTGTCAGTTTAGTTTGAAATCTTTTACGTTCATAAATACGCTGTAAATTATTGTTGATAGAAAAAAAATAATGATACGTAATTAAAGGACTCGGGGAAAAGAGACTCTCGACAGACTCGGACTCGCCAAAAGATTCGAATGTTTTTTGATGAGCGACTCGTTACATGATGACTCGAAGTTGCTATTTTCAGAGACTCCGGTCAACCTTGACTATTACGTATCTATCTACCTGCCTACCTACCTACCTACCTACCTACCTATTTAGCTGCCTACTTGCGTAACACGCATATTCCCACAACAATTTACATATTTTACGGTTACGGTAAGGGATTGAAATTGAAAAAGGTAAAGACTTCAGCTTCGATGTGCTTCGATCTATCTCAACTGTTCATCAGTACATGTACACACGTAGCTCTTACTTACGTAGGCAGAGGCAAAAATAAAGCCCTCTCCCCCTTCGACAAATAATCATAAAGTCGGTAACTCTTTGGAAAACCGTCAAAGCGAAAAATAATCGATGGGAAGTCGTCAAATTGGCAAATAAACACTTATTAGGCGCAATTTTAAATGAATGTACGAATGTGACAGATCAGAAGTCTGCAAAGTATGTATTCTCATACTTCGTAATCTGTTAATTTTTCCTTTTTTTTTTTTTTTTGAAGATCGTCCTCACTTCGCTCGGGCATTTCATTGCAAAAAGTAATGAAACAAAAAAATAAAAAAAAATAATAAAAATAAAAAAAAAATAGTACGGATCGAGTTTTTTTGTAATCAAGGAAGCGAACATAAATGAAATACTTGAATTTTTGTATTTGTAATAATTCAAAATTCCTGCTCCTGTTTGCTCGCATGCCAACCAAGTTCTTAAATTGAATTTCAAAATATTTCAACACGAATGCACTTTCGAACCCCTCACTCTCTATATTTCGAAAAATTTTCGCCATCGCTTTGCTCGGGATTGATTTCGTTGTTATGAAAATTTTTGTAAAAATACACTTTTATGCTATAAAGAAATCAATTTTTGCTCAAAAATTTGTCTACGTCCGCATTCTTTACATTACATTGTTCCTAAAAAATGTTGGTACATTAAAAATTCGAATTTATCATTCTCAGCAGCGTAAGGGAGGGAGGAGGGTGGCTTGAGAATGACCCTCTACACGAGACAATTTTTCCTACGATACATGAATTTTTGTAGGCGAAAAAGCAGTCAAATTTAGCATTTAGAGTTTGAAAATACATCTAAATACCAATTTCCCGATCGCTGACCCTCAAAATTTTGCAAAATTCTCGCCGTCACTCCGCTCGGCCTACATATATTTTTCCCTTTTCAAAGAAAATTTCAGCACTCCCTCGATCACTCTCAGATGTCGACAGTTGTTACGTCAGTGATCACGCGACTCCTGCGAAATGTATATTTTTCAACGTTGAAATTTTCATGTTTTTCATAATTTTTCCTCACCCCGCTCGGCACGGATACCTATTCGTTTGTTGTTTTTGAATTGTACCTCGTCAAAGGACGGAATTATTTGCCACAAATTAACAGATCTTCTTTCATTTTTATCTCTATCTCTTCTTCACAAAAAGTTTACTATTGCTCGAATTTCAAGAAAATTACCAGTTTTTCAATCGACCGCATTCCTTCTCACGAAAATGTGAGGTGTGGAAGGAGGGGGGAGGGGGAAGGGTACAAATTACTTTTATTAGGAATTGGAGGATCGACGTGGGTAAGTCGAAGTTTCGTTTCTGTGTGTAGGTGTTTTTTTTTTTTTTTTTTTTTTAAATCAGTAATCCGGTATTGATTTTTTTTTTTTTTTTTTTTGTAATTTGCACCGGTGATTATGTAGAAAAGACTTGTAGACTAGCAGATATGCGCTGATGTTACATATTACGATGCCTCCGCTGTGAAACACGATTTCTGGAAGGCATTGCCCCATTGCCCCATTGCAGTACTAGCGCTGGAAATGTACTAATTTGCGCATTTGGAAATATAATACGGAGTGGCAGTACACGTATACTACGCGGTATGGTATGGTATGGTATGGTATGGTATTATGCTTTTTACCATTTACACGCCGTAGTTGTCGACTGCCATCATCTACGCGTAATCGACTCTAAATACTCGTACAGGTAGAGGTACTAGGGTGGCTCGTTTTTGACTTTTGTTTTTGAAAATCGAAACGTACTAATAGGACCAAATATTTGTGGAGCGGCGTCAAAAAAACGTGGTAAAAATTTCAGCCTCCCGTCATCTCTGGTAAGAGTTCAATGCGGCTCGTATTTCTAATAACATTTTTTTGAATTTTTCTCAACTTTTGAACAGCTTTAGCAGCGCATTGAAATTTCTAAAAGGGACAGGAGACTGAAATTTTTACCACGTTCTTTTGACGTCGCTCCACAAATATTTGGCTCTATTACGTTACGATTTTCAAGAACAAAGATCAAAAATGAGCCATCCCAGTAGGTACACTCGGTGAGCAGGTCTAGTCGTGTGTACTCGTGTACGTACCTCATTTTGTTTCTGTTTTTGTTTTTTTTTGTGATGCGCGAATTTGTTACGTTGGTGGAGGCGGAGGTGGAGGTGGAGGTGTTTGGCGAAATACGCGTTTAAATTTTAATATTTTTTTTTCCCGATACCTTCGCACACTTTTCAACAAATTTCTAGTTAGCGTACCTAATATGCATAATTATATTTGAAGATACCTTAAACGAGCGACTAATAATAGACCAAAGAACGAATGAAGCGAAGTCTAGTCAGTCAGCAAAGCGTGGCGGGGCCGAGGCGAGGGAAAGAAATTTTTGCGTCTGCCGTTCGATCAGAAAATTGTGCTCTCGCGGATAAGTGCATTAGCTTTTCTGCTTTTCTACGTAACCGTCGAAATAATTGATAAAATTACCTAAGTCGTAAGGTGTTCGTTTCAGAGTGTAAAAAAGAGGAAATACGGTGAAAAGTGGTTGAAAATATTCGAGTATTATCGGGTACGTCTACGTAGCACTACGTAGTACTACGTATATAACGTACGTTTATTTGCGTGAAGAAGCCGCAGATATCGAAGCTAACGCAAAATTTCCAAAAATGTAAGTATCTGTAAGTAGGCTATTTCGCGCCGTTATCATACATTTAAGAAATAAGTACACAAAATCGGTAGTAGGGAAAAAAACAATCAAGAAAAATATGAAAATGGCACAAAAATACCGACAAATTGAAAAAGAAAAAAACAAAAATAAAAACAAAATCAAAAACAAAAACAAAAACAAAAATGTAAAGAAAAAGGGAAAAAAAATGAAATGATAAAGCGAATTTTAAGCTGGTCCTTACCAGCGGCGTTGACATAAAAATACCAATTTGACTGAGGACAACAGGTAATCGCTGAAAACACACAAACAATGCACAAAACACACATGCAAACCGTACACGAGTGTACACATACGACATACGTACACGTAGCTATTTATGGAAAAGGATGCGAGAGATTATGCGAGCAAATTTATATGCAACCGTAGGTAAGTAAGTAAGTAAGTAAGTGAGTAAGTAAGTAAGTAAGTAAGTACCTATAAGTTAGTGGTTGAATAAGTAAATATGTGGCAAAATGAAAATATGTAGGTAATAGAAAAAGAAGAACAAACAAAAAAAACAAACGAATATGTACAAAACGATGGAAACAAAAATCGACAAAATGAAGTATCCAGCGCGCGTAAGATGAGATTAGAAATTACTACAGAGTAAGTACTCGAGTAGTACCTACCTATTTAATGCTATGTACATACTTCAATCAGTGTATACCTAATCAGCACCTACATATGTGTACACGTACTACGCGTATGTAGTAAGTCTTAAGTAGTACGTAGCTATGTACATATGTACTATGGTAATGTACATGTAGGTACTTGGGAATATAATACGCATCCGCATACGCAGTACGAGTATATGATATTTGTTTCTCTATCTACGTACGATGTGTAATGTGTAGTGTACCTACTACCTACTACCTACTACCTACATAAATTAGCCTATACCCAAACTCATTCAGTAGAGGTAGGTAGCTAGGTACATCTACATACGTGTACACGATTGCGAATAAAGAATCAACGTGAAAACTGTATCGAGAGGGTTGCTTTGGGGGCGCTCTGACAATAGAATTTGAATTTTTGAAAATTTCTTCCCAATGTTCGGATCCGCGGGAAGGGGTGGGGAGGCGGGATCGAAGGGAAAATGAAAAATCTTATCATCCTAGCTCGCGATGTATAGTTGCGAAGGCGCAGAATACGAATCTGGCACTATTTTACAAATTCAGGTGTAAAAAGGTGCGAGTGGAATTATTGTCGGGTGACGAGACGTGTTCATCGCTGATTTACTGCGTGAAAAAACGCGGCTGGATGTACAAGCCGCTTATGCCGACCAACAAACAAACAGGGGGGGTGGGGGGGTTGGTCCTGTGCATACGTGCATAGTGCATACAACAGCAACAGGTATACGTATTCCGTCGATGAAATAAAGGCGCGAATTAATTATTAATTCTGCTCGAGAAAGACCAATTTCGATTATTACATACGGTCGCCTTGGCAAAATCATACTTCACCGATGACTTTTTGTTTCTTCACATTTATCGCACGGATGACACCCAACAATCTTTGAGCATATAAAACATTTTATCTGCACGTCATTGTAAAAAGCTCGATATTCTTCTCCATCGAATGTTATGACTTTGGAAGTAGGCAGTTTTTTTTTTTTTTTTTGCTACTTCTATTAGTATGTACATGAATCTTCTCTCGGATAGTAAGTATATTTGTTAATCCTCCTTCGCCGTAGAATCTCAACAACTTCATTGTACTGTTTGCAGGAGCTCTGTGAGTGGCCATTTATTTAATAATTCATAACAGTCTCGTGTGGGACACGAAGGGGGATGTTATAAATTACGATCTTTTTGTAATTCCTTTCCGATCTGTATCACCTAGCTTTGATGGCCTGTCTGTTTATCTCGATTTCATCTCCGGAGATGATAAAGTTTTCGGCAATTTCACGAGATTTGAAATACATTTCGACTTTATTGTTCGATATTTTAGGGCAGTGAAAAATGTTATCGCCGATTATCTCTATCATTTTACAAAAGTACCTTGCGCGTAGGGTAGAACAATGGCTCGACTTGGAGATGGAAAAAAATCTTTTTTGGTTGCAGAAGCGTTCGATGTGGGTGTCATGCTTGGTCTGTAGTCAGTAGCGGACCACTTTAAAAAAGTTTTTTAAAAGAAAGTTTGGCTCAGACCAGCTGAGAGCAGGTAAATTCAAACGTCATAAACCAACTCTGCGCTGACATTGGATAAAGTTTATAAGCGAAAAATATAACTAACAATAAGAGATAAGTCGAGTTGAACCAATATTTCAACACGGACAATCTACACACGTTTGTTGTATCGAAACACGTTAGAAGTGTAGCTGAAAATTTGTTCTTAATACGCGTACACGATACATTTAAAAAGGTGCCATCCAGCTTCCTTCCATCTAAAACGCAAAATGGTTAGATTGGTATTCTTCAGCCTCAAAAAAATATAATCGATATATCGCGAGCTAGAATGATGAGATTTTACATTCGCCAATTACAACTTTGAAATTCAAATTCTTCAATCGGAGATCGTTCGACTGTACATTTCAAAACCTATCAGTCCACGAATCGTGTTTTGATTATAGTTTTGCAGCGAAATACGTAACTTGCAGCGGCTTAGTAATTTGCAGAATTTTGGTAAATACGGCGTGGTTGGGTGCTTGGTATTCTGCACTGATTCCAATCAACGTTCGTGTGTAGGTGTGTGTGTGTGTGTGTGTGTGTGTGTGTGTGTGTAATATACATGTACTTTTTTAGTATATTGCTTAAACCACTCGCTGGAAGTTTGGAAAACATTTCACTTTTTGACAAGGTTGGCTAAGTGCTCGAATCGTTTTGACCAGCTTTTTCTTACCGCACAAATCGGAATCGAAATCGAAATCGAATTTCATACGTAAAATACGTACGGTACCTATACTTTAATAAATAGATTGGCAACTTTCGTACGCTTACATTTGGTACAATTATAAAAGCCGGAAGATAATAACCTACTCGTACGTGTAGCTCTCAAAAATTCTACGTACACGTAAATGCTGAAAAAGTCCTTCGCATCGCCAATAGAAGACAAGTTAAAAATGCAAGTAGGTATGTACTTGCATGTATGGTGTGTGAGTGGTGAAATGTACGGATTACGAGTCGCGATACGATAATTAAATACGAATAACTTGGCGTGTCCGTGTACGTAGCTGTAGTAATATGTATCGGTAGCACCTAAAGCCGTGGGCCGTGTACCCAGAATCCTATACCCAGCTAACGCCTAACGCTTAGCATAATTATTATGTATGTAGTAGCATATCTCGTCTATGTGCCCGATATCTATGTACGAATGTATTGTCGATTTGCAGTACTATAATATTGTATTCTGTACGTAAGTTAACCTAGCTATATCCTTGTACAACGGACAACGGCTACCGTAAGCACATATGTAGGTAGTTCGGTAGTTAACGTAGATTTACCTATCTACAAGAAAGTCTAACTGGTATAGGTTAGTTGGTCGGTTGGTTGGTTGGTTGGTTGGTTGGTTGATTGGTTGGTTGGTTGGTTGATTGGTAGGTAGGTAGGGTAGGTAGGTACGTACGTGGAAGGCACGAATTAATGTAAAATGTACTTCGTACTCGTAGTAGCCTAACGCAGGAATTACGTGTACCTCTATCTACAAATAATACGACGATGTACGTAATACGAACGAGTAGTCGAGTAGTCGAGTAGTCGAGTAGTCGAATAGTCGAATAGTCGAATAGTCGAATAGTCGAATGGTCGAGAAGTGACACGTAGATAGCTAGATACAGAGTACGTAAGTTGGTATAGTACATCATAATACTGACGTAGGTACGTTTACCTGTATAACGGGATTTTCTCCTGGCCTATAAACGACGTTGTGGAGCGGCCTCTTACGTCCGACGTAATTAACGCAAACGAATTCTAAAAGGCTAGCGTATATGAAAAACATGCACACTCCGTCCCAAACGTTCATAGCGGTTAAATTCGATACAACGGGCAGAGTGGAACGGAAACCATTAGAGGTTGTGAAAAAATTGAGCATTGTGGTAACACCTGCCAAAACATACAGTACTCACCACGTGTACGTAGCCTTCGGTACCCATCTAAGTAGAAATACCCACTTAGGCGAGTAGCAAAGTACGTACCAATCATTACCCTGGCAGGAACGGCATTCCACTCCAGCCAAAATGTTATGAACGAAGACGTAACTAAAATAATACCGGGTATAAAAACTGTAGTAAAATAGAATACTCGGTCTCTGGTAAACATCAGTTCCACCTTCAAGCAACTGTAGTTACCTGCAAGCACGATACACAAAAGTCAGAAATGTAGAAATGTGACGCGAAAAACTCGAGACCAGCGCCAGCGTGAGCGCGACAGGTCGAGGGGTGGAAATTTGAAGTATCCGACAGATCAGCGATTCGAAAGCGCATTTTACAGTTTTATTATTCGATCGGACGCAAACGCAAACGCAGACGCAGACGTAGACGTAAACGTTCGCGGCAGGTGTTTAGAACTTTTTTCGTAAACATAGATATATAGATATGTATGCATATAGAGGCCTACAAGACGTGAAACTGATACTTGTGTAGAATTTGCAAATTTTAACCGGCAATTTGTAATTACGCTGGAGATTGGTACGCAGGCAGAAGCCAAATGCGTACTGGGTAGGTAGGTAGGTAGGTAATGGGAAAGAAAAAAAGTCGACCATTTTGCTGCGGTTGGAAATTATACGCAATCGAGCGGCGATGGTGAGGAGGAGGACGAGGATGGCCGATGACATTGGCCGCATTAGACTCTAAAAAGCAACGGATCCGCTTTGGCTATTTAATAAATAAAAATACGCGTAAATACTGGGGACTCGATAGCTGGGTCTACATAAAGGTAGGTACGCCAGTTGACGGTCGTTTTCGTAGGTACTTGGTGTTTTGAAAAAGTTGGCATTTCGCCATCGCTTCGTATCGTATTATATCGTCCTGTCCCGTTCCGTCCCGTCCTTGTGCATCGTCAAATCGCACCGTTACGTTGCCAATTGTTCGAGTACCGGCGACTGGTCGAGTATATGGCGTGCCGACGCGGCCTAACGAATAATATTTCCATACCTCTCCAACTTTCCAGCTTGCAAGTGATGGTTTGATTTTTAATGAGATAAGCGTTCAACGTTTTCAAAGATGGCGATTTCCTTAAGGTCGCTTCGTCATTCTTCCATACGTACTCGATTGCTGATTGTTCGTATGATACTAGAAAACAGAGAAAAACACAAACGCTACACGCCGAGTGCCGATTCAAGCACGACAATTCGGTACGCTCTTGAGTTACGCGTAATCGTGTACCTACAAATACAGTACTACGCTACATTACACGTGTACACATTAGCACGGAGCAGAGAAACTCTCGTACCGTGGATTTTGACCATTTTCAGCGAGGATGCTGATATTTTTAGTGGGAAAGATAGCGTACAAAGTTTGAGCCAGATATTTGAGAGGATGGGCGGCGGGCGGGCGGGCGAGCGGGCGATGCTAACGATGCTCACAGTAGGTCACCAACCCTGATACACAATATTACACATATACACGATACACCTCTACCTGTGTATTTGTACAGTTACAGCGGTATCGGTATAGGTATAAATAACGTACTGGTATTATACATTCGCATAATACGTACATAGGTGGTGGGGGTGGTGGTGGTGGTAGTAGTATGTGATCGCGACGAGTACAGTAAGTAGGTACTTATCGCTCTTATATTTGTGTCTATGCATATATGTGTACGTGTAAGTATGTAGGTAATTGTAGTGTACGGCGGCTGCGGATGACTTACTGCTTTCCATGGCAAATGAACACAGCGGGTCGTCAAATGGAAATACACTGATACTTCCTTGACACGATAAAATTAAATGCCGTCTGAAACCGTCGTGAACGAACGAAGATTAGCTAGGTACATTGGTACATTGGTACGTAGGTAGTAGATAGTAATACGTAGGTATTTACAAAGGGTATAGCCGGTCTAGTATGGGGTTTTGACCTTGGAAACCGATTTTGACCGTTCCTGCCCTAAAAGGTTCCCCTAATCTGGCAATCAAGTTTGACACCATTTTTGGACCCCTAGCTCAAGTATTTAGGGGGACAGGGGCCAAAATGTGTGTTTTTATTCATAATTTTTTCATTTTTCGCCAAATGCAG
>FIZR01002981.1:0-14549 GCA_900060175.1 Ferrisia virgata
ATTGTGACCCCGCACACCCTTCCCCGTCCGGAATTATCGCCATCCAAATGTCGAAATTTCAACGCGCGATATCTCTGGAAAGAGGGGGGGGGGAGGTAAAAATTTCGAAACTTTCACAGATTTTACATCTTACTGAGCACTATGAATGAAAATTTTAAACAAATTTTTTCCCAATTTTTTTTTCATGTTGAAATTGTTGAAATTTAAAAAAAAATTAATTCAGAGTGGGACTCGTGGTTAGAAAATTTTTTTATTATTTTTGTTAGGTGGTCATCTATCACATACATTTTTTTGAAGTTCCAAAATTGAGTGCAACCTGCTTAAAAAAAAATCAACAGCCAAAAAAAACATGTTTTTCATTATTTTTTCATAATTAATAAGGTAGGTATCCCAACTCAAAGTAAAATTTCACGTCAATATATGAGTAAATTGAAAGTACGTATGAAAATAAAACTATTTCCAAAATTTCAAGCCCTGAAACGTTTGGAAATTTTAACTACGACGTTTTTAGGGTCAATTAAAACTTTTTAGAGTGAGGTTCCAGAAATTCCAAATTTTGCAGTTTAAGAAACACCCCAATGTTCATATGTACCATTTCTGTGAACTGTTCTCCAGCACTGGAAGAGTCCAAAAATTCCTAAAGGCTACGAAACATCTCGAAACGGCTTTCAATCGATAGGGAGGGCGGGGGGGGGGGGGGGGGGGGGGGGGGGTCGTCAAAAGTTGGGTATGTACCAAATTTCAGTCTTTTTCGTTGATCAGGTCAAATTTTCATGTAAAATTTAAAAAATTTGCCAAAAATTTGAGACATTTTTTGAGCACGTTGCACTCAATTTCGGAACCTTAAAAAAATATAAGTGATAGATGACCATCTAACAAAGATGATAAAAAAATTTCCAGCCATGATTCCTCCCCCCCTCCCCCTATGAATTTTTTTAACATTTCTTTTGAAAATTTCAACATGACAAAAAATTGAGAAAATGTGAACCAAAAATTTTCAAAAAATCTCAGTAAGATACGTATATTATCTGTGAAAATTTTAAAAATTTTTACCCTCTCCTTCCAGAGACCCGGATCTGACAATGTTTTTTGGTTAGGAGTGAGGGGAGAAGCATGAGGAAAGGGTAAAATCAAAATTCACCAATTTTCATGTGTGATACGTCAATGAGTATGGTTTCGAGGTCGTAGAATATGGATTCAACATAATAGGGATGGGAGCGTGGTTCTCTCAATTTTCGCATTGCTGAAATTTTTCACTGAACAGCTCAATTTTGGAAGCTTATAATTCAAGATTGACGGAAAATATGGGAAGAATAGCACGCAGTTCTTTAATGCATCATTGATAATAGGAGAAGGGAAGACATCGCTGCAGGGCAGGGAACGGCGGATCAAGAAAATACGTTGTAATAAATTTCACACTTTCAAATGTTACAAGCTGTATTAATGTCTTCTCGGAATTTTTTTTCTATTTTTCACTGACTAAGAGGCCCATCAAGGGACTGATCCAATAAACGAGCAAACATTCAAACTCAGTGAGTTCGAATTACTTGGCAAGGACCGAGATGTCACTCAATTTTTCCCATTTTTTTTAAATATTGAGAAATGTCGACTCAAAAGGTCATGCAAATATTCAAACCCAGCTTCCTCAAATGAGTAAAGTCCATACCTCACATAACTTTTTCAATTTTTTTGAATTTTGACAAAAAACGGAGACCCCCCCCCCCCGCTCCCCGCCGTAAAGTTGAGATAATATTTTGAAAATTGATTAGTTCAAGGAAACGAAAATGATCTCTCGTGGTAATTTTTTCAGATTTTTTAAATAACATTTAAATCTCAAAAGCTCAACTTGGAGCTTTCAAAATTTGAATCGTTGATTTCCAAATTCCTTTCAACTTCCTACAAAACCGAGTAAACAGATTTATTTTAGGTACAACCAATCTCGAAATACGAGTCTAAAAGGTAAGCCATTTGACAACCATTCCAAATTCTACAAAAATAACCCCCCCTCCCCCAATCTTGGAAAGATTTGGATTAAAATGATCGTGATTCTCTCATTAAACCACAGCGAAGAACTCGTGAAATAATTTTCAGTAAGACACGAAGACTCAAGGTCAGAGCTCCTCACAATTTGAAGGGGGTGGTAGGGATTACACGAGGGAAAATCTTACATTACGTTTTATTGTTATCGATTGGTTCAAAAAGAAACAGTTATTAAATTTTTTTAGTACTGGCCAAATTGCAGTTTCCCCATTCTTTTCATATAGCTTATTTTTCATCCCTTTCTTCGCCTTCTGTTCAAACATCCACAATCTTCCTCAAGTTGCCAAGTTTCATTTTCAATTTCTAACAATCAACCTGAGTTAATCTATCAACTCTTCATTTTTTTTCTTCGAAATTCGTATCAAGGGCGTGGATATAATAAACGTGCAAAAAATTCTAAATTATGCGAAAGAAAAGTTAAAAGGAAGACAATTATTCGAGAAGAAGCATGACAGTTGAAAGGTTTAAAAAATTACTAGAACTTTCTTTCCTCATTGAACACGAAGTACAAACTATTATTAATTAGAAAATTCGGCCCAAAAAACAATTACACAAAATCACATATTAGTTGAATGAGCGAAAATTCATCGCATCCGATTTTCACAAATCGCATTCCAGGCATTCTCACACGATCTTACCAATTTGACCACTTGTAGAAAAGAAACACACCAACACTTGCTCATAATTAAATCTCAAACAATTTCCACACACACGTGAAAAATTCTCACTCGCATGCCAGATTTCTAAATAAAATACCAACCGATACGTAGCACATACCAACTACATATCCATATCTACATCTTTCATAACTATTAATTCGTTTCGATCTAATGATTTCTGAAAAGATATAGCACACGTTGGGACCGAACCGACGAATAGACCAACCACATAGCTATAGCTTTATACGAAGCGATAAACCACTATTCGAAGGTAACCTACACATTACTGGGTATTTAGACTGGAAATCGAGTTCACAAATACCACCACAAGCAATACTCTTCTTCGCCCAAACAGGAAATACTCCGGGCAAGTTTAAAGCTCACCCCCAATATTGTACAGGACGAAAGCGATTATACGCACCTCCACCTACCCGCCGTAATCTCTCATCTTGATCGAGAAAATCATCTTGGAGAAAACGACGACGAGAGCGAAAGATACCACGAAGAGCTTGTATAGCCGGAATTGAGACACCTCACACAAACACACACGCGCTATAAATAAAAGACCATAACGAATACACAGATTATACAATGAAAGAGAAGGGAAACAAAAAACAGCCGATAGGAAAATAGATATGAAAAGTGGACGCGCGTCCAATAGGTCGTTCATTTTCATAACAAACCAAACTGAAGCATATCTCTACGATTACAATACTCGATCGAATATACATGATACGAGTACGAGTATGAGTTTAATACGCGAACGAGAAGAAATGAATGGAAATTGAATGAAGTTACACGAAGCGAAGGGGTGACGAAGAGCAGCCCGAACAAGACAGACACGAATACAGACAGACAGGACAGATGATCATACGAGGAATTCTATCGTAGTACGAGATACAGGTACCAAGACCTACCTACCAAGTACCCTAACTTATCCAGACGACGAATAAGTTAAACGTTTTCTCAGCAGGACGTCCAGAAGAATAAGCTAAGCGCAAAAGAAGTAACCGAAAAATATACCAATATACCCGAGAAAGGATTAAACACTCGCTCGTTTCTCAGTATACACCTATCTTCCTCATGCACTCCTCTCTCTTGCTTCCCTTATTTGAAAAAAAAAAAACACCAACGACCAAGCAGACCACCACTCATTCTATGAAATTTATTATAAAACACCTTCTTCTCTCTGGTACACTCTTACCTATATTTTTTCTTCTTCTCTTCTTCCTCATCATCATCATTTTTATTAAGGTCCGAAAACCGAAATGAAATTACATATGTCTACAATATTTCAAGATTGTAGCTAACGGCTCTGCCGTACTCCTCTACACTATATATCGTTTCATTCTCCTACTTATTTGAAATGTTTCTCTTTTTTTTTTTTTTTTTGTCTATGCGCGTTAAATTTCCACCTTTAAAAAGTTATCGAAAATAAAATCAAAATAATCCAAAAGAACGCCGCCTCGCCGTGTCGTGCCATCCGCCACTAGCAGCACTACATGTCTACCTGATCGTCGTCGTCCACCAAGGTGAAGAAATAATATACTTTTTGACTGCTGATAAGGGAACACGAGCGAGGTGACGTAATATACAACGGCAAATTATTACGACACACGATGATGGTTTATCTCATCTGTTTTTAAGGCCGCGTGCGCTTGAATTATACGATCCATCCGAGCCATCGGAACTTACATTAGAAGGAAGAATTTTGCGGGATGAAGAAACGTGGTGGTGGTGGTTTCAGTTTAGTTCAGGTACACTTTATACTCTTCAGTCTTCATCCTCGACGCTTTTTATTTTACTACCTTGGCCACCGCCTGGTAACGCTGCCAGCAACATTTTATAGTTTATAGCACCTCTATTCGCAAATAAAACACGTCACTAGACAATTAAACGGATACTTTTTATATACTTGTGACGTGTATTATTGGTACGAGCAGAGTTATACTACCTGATGCGATAGCGAATTAAGTACATTCTTCGCGAGGCAACTGCGGACCGCGTACCATGTTCTGCCCGATAATTACAGCCGAGAATTTTTATAGCTGGCAAAAAGTTCGACCGCCAAATTGCTACTTGTTGATTGATTTAATGCAACGTGATAAACAACGCGATGTCCGTATAACGGAACTTGATGGACGCTGTTTTGCAGATACCTATCCGCATGCCTGCCTACCTACTCCTCATACTATGTATAAACATCTTTCGTCATTTAATGAAGCACCCATTAAATGATAGGTACATAACTGATTGAAACAAGCACAAGGCAAACTTACATCTGGTGGCCAGAAACCACATTGCAGTGATGTAGCAGATTCTCATCATATTTGGCAGTTTTTCAGGTAACATTTAGAATGGCTACATTCCTCTACAGTCCCTTCTGAAAAAGAAGTGCAGCTCTGGATGGATTTGTACGGATTGAGCTCATTCCAAAGGCCCTCCAGTAATTCGATATAATTCCATGCTAAAATAAGGTTTCCAGGAATTTTCCCAAATAGCCAAGTTCCCAACTAAAAAAATCCTGAAAAACTTACCCTCGAATCCAATTCCCTGATAGAAATTTAGCATTACCATTTTGGACTGATCTTCATCCTCACTGATTCGAGAATCATACAGTAGAAACTTTTGAATTTGGTGGCAGGATAGCACATTAGCTAAGGTATAAAGACCAGGTTGATGACATTCATTAACCATTCTAATTGCAACAATGACTTGTCCTGGTTGAATCAATCATTGTAGAATGATACTTTTATTTAATAACTGTTGCTGACCAGCAATTAGTACAGAAGAGTTGGTAGGTATGAAGGTATTTAGGATTTGTTTATCCTATCAACAACAGAATGGAGAATGCTCAAGTTTTGCTGCCGACCAGTAGCTGGAACAATTAGAAGCCGCAGTGTTACCACTTTAGCACAGAGAGCCACCTCTTCCCATCACAACTTGGATATTCGTTTAACCCATTTTAAGAAGGTGTCAATACAGAATTCCGGAGTCTTGCTTCGAAATCATGATTGAATAAATTACTTTACATCATCGTCAGACTCAAAATTATTTACCTTGAAGTCTTTCTTCAACTTTGGAAATAAGGAAAATCAGGTGGGGCAAGATCCTGTCTGTAAGGAGGATGACAAATTGGTTCAAGTTTCATAAGTTCCATCTGTTCATTCGTATGGTGGCTACAGTGCAGTCTGGTGTTGTCATGGTGCAGAATAAATTGAGTATATGATGTCTAGTATGTTGAGGCTATTGCATGGCACACACGAACAAAATGTCTTAGCGACACGAAATTTTGAATATCAGTGTTAAATTAAAGGAGCTATCGAATGCGACTTTGAAGAAATGTATAACCCCACTCCTTTGTATTTCACAGAAGTGGAGGCGAAATTTTTTTCTAGCCCCTCGTACCTTTACCTCAAATTCCAGGTTTGACGAATAAATGTGAACTGATTTTTTATGGCCTTTGAATATTGTTGGATAGGTACCAATATATATACTTTAAATTCAAAAATCCTACTTACTATTTGATGGATTTTATTAGAATACTTCTGTACTGAAAAATCAAAGCTTACCTGAAACAAAAAAAAAATATTGATGATTAGATTTATATAGGGAAATCTTTATCCATTTTAAATTGTACCTATTTGGACATAGAACCTTTTGTATGTTTATTCAATAGGTAGTTCAATCTAGCTATTCTTTCACCATGAAAATCTATCCACGCTTGAACTATTGAACTTTTATGAAGTCTAGAAGTCTTTGTCCAATGAAATGATGTATCACAAATCCAGACCTTTCATAAAGAAGCGAAGAGGATGTTTATTGGACATAGAAGGTGTCTACAATGTTTACTGGTTGCTTTGAATTGAACTTCATGACTTTTTGTTAGCCTTCCATAGCCCATTTTATTGCATTCCTGGTAATCTTAACACTTCCCCCTCCGCTCTTTTCCCCTTGTATGATACAATTGAACAATCCATGATCTTCAATTTTTATTACACATACGTGTAGTATTGTTTGATTCATTCTGGACCCCATGTACAGTCCACAACAAAAAAGAAACCTCATAGCTAATGTAATTGAAGCAAGAAGTCTATGATATTGTTATGCCTTAGCCATACAATAAGCCCACAGTTGCCCAAAAGGGAATTGCATTTTAGTTGGCCATCCCTAATTTTACATTCAAAATGCGAAAATTTAATGGCTTTTAAAGAGTGGCTTTTTCAGTATTTGAGTATTTCATATTTCCAAAGCTCTAGACTCATATTTTTAGTCATTTTTCTAACCTTACATACATTTTTTTAATCAACAATTTCTGAAAACCATTCATTATTTTCAAACTTCTATAACTTTAAAATAATACTTTGAATGTTTTTTTTTATTCTTTTAGATCCCAAATGCGAGGAATCAAGGTTTTTCAAAGATATTTATCATTTCACAAGTTTTCTTTTAATAAATTTTCACTTTACTGCGTACTTTAAACTGTAAAATTACACACAGCATTCCCCTCACAGTCTTGAATATGTGGTTTTTTGGTAGATTTTCCCATTTTTTAGAGTTTGTTCCTCGCATAACTCCCCTTCAATTTGGACTAGGAAGTTGAAATTAGGTATGTCCCGGTCTGTAGGGACCCTTGATGTACCTTTTTGGGGGTTTCGACTTATTAGCCCCATTGAACCATCCCTACCCGCAATGTTTTTTTCCAATTCTCATGATTATAATTTGTTACAAAAAGCAGACTGAATTTTTTTTTTCATATTTTTGAGTACTTCACATAAAAAACGCAAGAAATTGAAGCTTTTTAAAGTTTTTTTTCCTCTACTTTTCATACTTTTTGATCTGTAACAAGATATTTTGAACGATTCTTGTTACAATTTTGTACCTCGGGGGCGAAAATTGAGCGGTTTCTAGATATATGCTGTTTTAGTTTTACTTTTTTTTCAGTAGTTTAATTTTTCTGGAAAAATTGTGATCTCTGAATAATTTTCTTGTTTTTATACGTTTCAAAAGTTTTAAAACGATATTTGGAGTATTTTTATTCGCCCCTGAGCGGAATATTTGCAATGGAACTAATATATTTCTTATAATTTGAATAAAATTCATAACCCTGATGAAACCTCTTCACTTTTAATAAATTTTTGGTTAATGGAAAATAAACACGATGCCAAATACATTCCTAGCTTATCTATACCTACTACCTACTCGTATGTTGGGATGTAAGTAGATGTTTGGTCTTGGGAATTTTGTACCCATTGGAAAAGTATCACTAGTGGTGTTTTTTGCTCAGCTTGGCAGCATGGTATGGGTACTGGACAGCAGTTTTAATTTGGAGATGAGAGTTTTTTTTTTATTGAGATTAACTTAAAAAGAAATTCTCATATGATAAGACTAAGACTGATGAGTTAGAATGATTTTTTTGAACCAACTTCGGATACAGGATCTACTTGACACTCGGATGAACATTTCTTTCAAAAAAAACTCTCATCTCCAAATTAAAACTGCAGCCCAGTACCCATACCATGCTGCCAAGATGAGCAAAAAACACCACTAGTGATACTTTTCTAACTCGTACAAAATTCCCAAGACCAAACATCTACTTATATCCCAACATACGAGTAGGTAGTAGGTATAGGTACCTACAAATATTTACCATAACTGCAAAAGAACATAGGTACTAGGCAGAGGTACGTGTATAGATAAGCTAGGAATGTATTTGGCATCGCGTTTATTTTTCATTAACCAATCTATTTACCGCGATGATGTTAATTAATGTTTTCAAACAGCTATGTACTCGAATAGCTGGCGAGATGGATGAAGAAAAATACCAACGTATAAACGTGATATCTCGTATGATTAATACGATACAACAAAATCTCAATTACACGTCGTGTTCCATTCCATCATCACCACCGCCGCCGGTTTTACTCTGTTTATACTACAGAAATGTAGGTACTTGATGTGTATAGGTACATTACATATATATCTATACTTCATATGATGATGATGATACTTGTACAGTAAGTACTATATGTACCAAAACTCGGTTATCTTAGTATACTCGAAGAAATGATGAATTCAATTAGCCTATACGAGTAGGTATACCGCGTATAATGATACGAATGAAACATCAAACTAAGTATAATTTGACAATCGGCCACGCTATATGATGATAAATGTATAATAATATCGACCACTATGATTAAGATTTTTTTTTTTTTTTTTTTTTTTTTTTTTCATTTAGTTAAACACACGGCTAGACTTAGCGACGATCGAGCCGCGCCGCCAACGTGTATACGTAAATTACAATTATTAAAACGACTTTTATTTTAATTAAGCAATTGAACAAGAAGAAGAAGTAAGGAGAGAAGAAGCGAATTTACATTTATGTGTAAATACAGTACTACGTGCGTACGTAAGGCAAAATACGCTCACACTTACACACAGACACATAACACATTGGAAGACCGGTATCATTTGAAATGATAATATCGTATATTCAACACCTTAATCTTTTTACACTTGTTTGATTCGCGTGTCCGTGCCGAACCTGATGCCCGACACCACCACCACCACCACCACTGGCACCAATCACTGCCCGCGTGCGTTTAAATTAATACTTTAAAATCGGCATTAAAACGATTAATTAATAATTATGTAAATTAATCGAATAAATTGATAAGTTGTTAACGTATAATCATAAATAGTCGATGAGTGTGTATTTTTTTTTTTTCAGTAGATACTGTAGAATGAACTGTACTTAACCAGCGGTGTTTGATATTGATTATACGAATATTGGGAAATTATGATTTATATACTTTTTTGAAATTATTTTAAAAATATCTCGTACCAAAAAAAAATATCAAATATACCTGAAAAAACTAAAGAGCAATAATTAATATATTGGAAAAAATTTTTTCATCTTCGTTCGGGAGCAAGATGATGACGAAGAGTACCAAGACAACGTAGTAGGTATACTATTGAGATAGGTACGATACATATTTTCAAAAACGTTTGTGAGAAGCTACAATGTCGTCGGTATACGCTAAAGATAATACGGAATTGTATAAGAACGAGGTAGACGTTTAGTCTGAAGTAGCTGCGGGGTCTACCGACCAACCTGTCAAGTTGGTCTTGCATTAGATGTTATCTAACTAAATTGATAGGCCTTGTGTAGATATTTGGTAATGTTTTCAGGCAAGCTAAACAGGTGATGGAACGAACCTGTTTTTACCGATTACCCACCGCTGCTGGAGCTATGCGCAGGATCTCGGTCCAAAAATGAAAAAGAAAAAAAGACGCAGAAAAAAACACCAACTTTACACAGCTGAGGTATGTTGGTCGACTTTTCAGAAACCCAAGTACGTACAGAATTTTACAGCAACGAGAAGCTCTGATGGACGGAATTGGCTTGTGCCGATCTATTATGATGAATGGTGTTTATGCAAAATACCTACTACTATCGTTTACACGAGTCTCTCAGTATAGCCACGATAGGCTACAAGAGTGAAAAGATTGAATGGATTTTTTTCTCCATCTACCAAACTGACAAGATGATAGCTATGAAAGAGAGAGAGAGAGATCCCCTAAGCATATATGATTAATTACAATAGTATAGACTGGTAGCTATTTGGCATTTCAACTTTGTTCCGTTTGTCGAGGAGTGGTAAGAATTCAACCATACAAACTAGCTGATTGATATCGATTATTTGACAAATTATCTAACATGTGTACGTCGAACAACTAGATCGCCAATGATTTGTACCAAGTTCAACTCATAAGACGTATTCATCATACTCGTTTTTGTTGTCATTGATGATGATGATGATGATGATGGTGATTTGTAGGCGGATTTCGTACGACGAAATATTTTCCATAGCTTGAAACCATAATATCGAGCTTCGGGGGCCTCGATCGACGTACTGGTACCCCCCCCCCTTTATGGTACACGTAAATATATCATTTCCTCGCATCTCTTTCACGGACACACCACACCGTTCTCATATGTGGTGTAGCTTTATATATGTACTGTACATGTACACTCGTATATGTGTATTAACCAGTACATACTAGATAATTAGAGAAGGCAGAGGCGAGGAAGTCGTAGCGTCCACTTGTCTCTCTTTATTATGTTGTTGTTAAGCATATCTTCTAGCCATAGAAGATAAGTAGCACTGCGTGGGCTATGCCAGACGTTATTGCTATATTAGCGGGACCAGGCTATATCCGAGGACATTGTAACCACACTAACGACTAACATTTGCTTAAAGTAAGTTTAACAATCGTTACAGAGGAAACGTATAAATGAAACCCGTAGGAGTTGTAAGCGTCGCTCGTTGCTTTATTTAATGCTGGTACCTAGTACGTCTACGTATATACAAATCTTATGGTGTATATATCAGAGTATGGTATGTAATTCTTTGGCCGCGTTCGAGAACTTGGAGTGAGTTTTAACACCCCTTCCTTTCCTCGTGCTCGTCCTTTCTCACTTTATCTTGCTTTGGTATTTTATGTTCGATAGCACCATACGTGTCGAATGTGTCGCCGACGTCGGTGTCGTCGTCGTCATCGTCATCGTGAATCATATGTGCGAAGTTTCGTAATTGCTCGATTGGATTTTTTTTTATATTTGCTGAGAGTGGTTGAAGGTCCTGAAGGATGAGGGGAGAAAATGATAGAATACCAGGTTTCAATATTTAGCTACGTTTATGACTTGAGGAAGGACTGAGAAAGTGTGATTCCAAACCAATGTGAAGTTCCAAAAGTCACCTTCGAAGATGAGTTCTAGATCTTTTGTAATGCCTGAAAACAAGTTCTAAAAGTTCTAGACCATTTTACCTTTAGAGATGATACTACAGATTACCAACAGAGTTATATTTAACTAGACATCATCTGCAGAGCTAGGTTCTTCATTTTGCCGTCTCCACTCATCCCCCTTCTCCAACATGTAGAATTCTAAAGAGTGTTTCCAGAGCAAAACATTCAATATATTTCATTTTTACGAATGGGTTCCGTGGATTACCAAAAAGTAAAGTTCAAATAGATATTATTTCTAAACCCAAGTTTTAAAAATAATTCTTTTTTGTACTCTACCCATTTCCCCATTGTGCAGAATTTCACAGGCAAAATGACAAAAGAACATTTGAAGCTTTATATTTCGAATCTTATTCATCTTTAGAGCCAGATCAACGCGCATCCTTATCCTTATAACTAAATTCTACAGTGTTGTATCTTCATTGAATTTAGAACTAATTTTAAAATCATATTTACCTCAGTAATTAAGTTCTAGACCATATTTATATCTTATGTAAAGTTCTAAAGTGTTTGAAGTTGCATATCATCTTCATCTCTAAAGACGGGCTCTAAAGATTGTTTACAGAACTACGTTCTACATGAATTACATCTTTGGAGTGAAGTTCTAAAGATCATATTATAACGTAAGGTTCTAAACACTGCCTTTAGGGCAAAATTCTAAAAACTGTTCATAGCTTCAAGTTCTAGATATTTTCATCGATGAAGTTGAGCAACAAATCATCTCTATCTTTTAAAACAAGTTTAAGATGATATAGATATTCATCTATCACAGCGAGTTCCAAAGATCATCAAAATCAAGTGCTGAAAGTTCTAGAACATGTACATATCTAAAGGTAGTTTTTACAGAATGTCTATAAAGCTATGTTCTTGATAATTTTCATCTCCAGAATCAAGATCCAAAGATCATTTATTAGTTCTAGATTATATAATATGTCTCAAAAAATGGGTTCTAAAGCTTTATTTATGAAACTAGGTTCTAGATAGGTTTCATCTCCAGGATGAAGTTCCAAAGATCATTTATCAGTTCTAGATTATATAATATGTCTCAAAATATGGGTTCTAAAGCTCTATTCATGAAACTAGGTTCTAGATAGGTTTCATCTCCAGAATCAAGTTTCAAAGATCATTTATTAGTTCTAGATTATATAATATGTCTCAAAATATGGGTTCTAAAGCTCTATTCATGAAACTAGGTTCTAGATAGGTTTCATCTCCAGAATCAAGTTCCAAAAATAAATTAATTGGTTTTAAACCACATGTCTCTGAAGATTGGCCATGAAGCTCGGTTCTAGACAGGTTTCATCTCCAGAATAAAGTCCCGAACATGATTTATCAGTTTTAAACCACATGTATCTGAAAATGGATTCTGAAGATTGTCTATGAAGCTAGGTTCTACATACGTTTCATCTCCACAATCAAGTTCCAAATATAATTTATTAGTTGTATGTCATGTATCTCTAAAGACAGGTTCTAAAGATTGTCTATGAAGCAAGGTTCTAGAAAGGTTTTAGCTCTATAATCAGTTTCCAAAGACCATTCATTAGTTTCTAGATTGTATAATATGACTGTAAAGATTGTCTACAAAGCTAGGTTCTAGATAAGTTTCACTTTCACAATCAAGTTCCAAAGATCATTTATTAGTGCAAAGCTCTGGAGGCTGTTTCTAGATTCAATAGCAAAATGCTTAACATCAGTTCTCATCTAAATCTTCGTCATCTTTGAAGTAAATTTGAAGATCATCTTTACCTCTGAATAAGGTAATTATCAAGTTCTTCTCATATGTAAAACTAAGCGCTGGAAGCTTCAGGTAATTTTTATCTCTAAAGATGGGCTTTAAGCATCATCTTGAGAGCTATGTTTTGGACAAGTTTCATATCCACAGTTGAGTCCAAAATATCAACTCTTAGCACAAACTGACGAAAACTACTTGCACAGAAAAATGTTGAAGAACATAGCTCGCGTTGAGTTCTAAATTGCATTTTTGAAACCAAGTTCAAGATGATTTTCTTCGCTGTGTTCAAGGTCTGCTGTTAGGCTGAGTTCACAAGTTCCAAATCTCTATCTTTTGAGACAATTTTAGTATCGCAGTTACCATATTTTAGAACTAATTTATTTCTCGATGAAGCTCAGTTCTAGATTTTCTTCCTCGGCAGATTTTTTCTCTTCTTTCTCATTTATGGCCAAACACAACAAGCGGATTAGAATAAGTGAAATCAATCGTTTCAAACATTTATTATTTTTTTTTTAACAAAATCTATTTCAAAGTAGATTATGCCTTCGTTTTCAATAAAAATCCGACCAACGTGTATAATTCTACGAAATCATTATCAAAGAAAAATGTATCCAGTGTTTCTTAAACCATATAATATTTTGTGTTCTAGTTATCTACAATTTATGATCTAAACTGAAACAAAACACATACCTACTTCCTGCTGGAAGCCTACCACACCACAAAATGCTAGATCGATCACCTACACCATCTTTAGACTACCCGTAGGCTATGGCTTTTCGTCCAGAAAATTTGCACTTATAAGTATACGTACTTATAGATATATATATACTTGGTAAAGTACTCAACGAGCGTAAAACCGGAACGCGCGATGCTATGATGATTTTTATCATCGGACATAGTCCAGTCGAGCTGAGTCGAGGAACGGACGCGGAGTCTGGAAAATCATACGTTACGCACGCTGCTGGTAGAATTGAAGGCGCAACGTCGTCGCACTTCGTATATAATTAAAAATCTTTATACTAATTAAAACGAACGACAATGTAATGAGACCCGATGGCTACTCGCTAGCTGAAGATGGTCCAACATAGAACGAGGTGTAAAGAGAATGAAAATCTCGCCCGGATAATTAAAAAAAATGTGAAACTGCGTGTGCAAGTGTGCGAATACCTATACGTGTATTTAGTATAAGTACCTACCATAATACAGTAGACTAAGTATACGGTATACTACCTCGAATAATAAGATTTTTTTCCCTTTATGTTGGTATTCTTCTTTTTCTATTTTTTTTTTTTTTTTTTTTTCAACTT